>LOJH01055193.1:0-11908 GCA_001685095.1 Ellobius talpinus | reverse complement strand
CCAATCAGTTTTATAACTTATGGAGATCTCTGTATGATTTTCTTTGGGGTATGCCGGCTGTGAGGTACCTGGGTGGGACAGAAACCCCAACAAGCCAGCCCCTCATGTTACAGCTATGTATGTCATTGACACTCCTTAGTCTCTTATTCTCTGCACCTTGGCCAGTTGAAGGTCTCTGTGTTGATCTTCATCTGCTGCAGATGATGGTCATCAAGTTTTTCTAATGAGGGTCGAGAGATACATTCATCTAGGGGTATAGTGATCCATCATGGGGAGTTGACTTTATATTATGCTCATTTATCAGAATAATAGTAGCAGGTTCTCTCTTACATTCTATGATCTGTAATTTTTGCACCATTTTATAGTTTAATTCATTTATTTATTACATTTTAAATTTATTACACACACATATGTGCAGGTCCCCATTAGGGTGAGGAGCAGGTGTCAGGTCCCCTGTAGCTGGAGTTGCAGGCAGTTGTGAGGGGTGACAAGAACTGAGTTCAGATCTTCTACAGGAGCAACAAGCCATCTCTCTAGCCCCTGAGCCTGGTGTTTTAAACTAGGTGTGGAAAAACCCTATTTTTAAATGGTCCCCATTTTGGTCTTTGGAATTTAAGAGCATCCCTTTCAGATTAGGAAAATTTGCTAGATTCTGGCAAGATTGGCTTCCTATAATTTAGGTTCTTTAGAAGTGATCAAGCCTGCTAAGTGTGTCAGGTCAAATGTATTGTCTACACATGTAGCTTCTTGAGGTGTCATTCCCAACTTAGTAGCACCCTGTAACACACCCCAGGAACCCAATTATCTTGCAGTAGGTGGGACAGTCAATGTGGCAGATGACTAGCCCTTATGTACATTTCCTGGATGGCCTGAAAATCCCCCCAAATGTTGTTCTGGCTTAAGTCCTTTCAAACTACTGCATGTCAAATTGTCTGGGTACTCCATTAAGGTTCTGTTTGTCCAGAACACAGGGTGGAAGAGGCCAATGCCTCTGATTTTTGGAGCAGAGCTCTCACACTGCCTTGATCAGAACTAAAGGTTGGCCACTGTCCAAGGAGTGGTCCCAATGAGACAACGCTACTACAGCAATCTTAATTCTCTCAACTGTGCCTAAAAGAAATCTTGCTAGTAAAGTCACCAACCAACCAACAAATAATGATGACAAATCCAAACCAAACAAGGACACACTTTGTCTCTAGGATCTAGTTGTCTTGGTGAAGAGGGGCACTTTTCAGCTCCCGATGAGGACAGACATCCTCCCAAGAAGAGAGTGTAATGGTGGTTTGCATAAAGTCTGAACTTGAACAAAAGTGCTAGGAGATCTGGATCTTGGGAGAAATTCAACTGGGACTTCATACTTACTTCTCTGATGTCGAAGAAGGTGCTAATAACAAGTGCTGAGTCCAGAGTGTGCGTCTGAATTCAAGAGATGGATTGCCTAAAGATCTTTTCTTGGTCAACCTAAAGTGATGAACTCACAACACTGTGTAGGAAAGGAGTTTATCTGAACCAAGAGTGAAACTGCTCACCCAGGAAATAGTGATTCTGCTAGTCAAGAGTGCTCTGAAATGGTGTCCAAAGCATTTAGTTTATAGATGGCTATAATGACTTCATTTATGGACAAAAATAGCATTGGTTACTGACTGGCTATAACTCACTTATGTTACACATCCCAGGAAAGATGCGGAGAAGAAAAAAAAACTCTCCATTATTTACGACGATGATGGTATAATATAAGCATATTAAAATGCTTACTGAATAAAGTTAAACAGACCATGACACATTGTAATTCAAGAGGATATGGCTGCTCTCAAACTGTCTACATCCATGAGGAATGAATTATAGGAGGTCCAGGCTGCTTTTCTTTGCCCTCTCGTTCCCTCCTTTCCTCCATCTTTCTTTCTCCCCCCTTGGCTTCGCCTTTCCTTCAAAGCTGTATCTTCACAGTGACCCAGCTGTCCTTTTCACAGTGTTTTCTAGAGACAGTCCTCTTTACAGACTTTTTGCTGATTTAGAAATGATTGAAATGAAGAAATACTGACTGATAGATTCAGTGTTGCACCCTCATCTTATTTGTTCTGGCCTTCCAGTAGACATAAATGACTTCAGCTGGAGCCACTGCTGAAGGTCTAACCCTGGGATGGTTCTACCTTCCATTTTAATAAATATATGCATAAAGACTTACTTAGCTTTTTAATTTTTTTAGTTAAATTACTGTCTCTCCAACTTGCTATAATATTTAAATTCAGTGAAGTTTGGCACTGTGTTGTTCTTTGTTCAACCAAGAAAGCAGAAAACATATCTTCCAGAAGCTCCAGCCGTAGTTGAGTAACCAGAATGAGGAACAAATTCTAGGTATCACCCATAAGCATGTGGAGAATACCATAACTCGCAGCATAAACTTTAGACCAGTGGTCTCAAACTGAAGGTCTAAAGTTTGGCGGTTGAACCACCTTTTCACAGGGGTCACCAACACCTGTAAAACACAGATGTTTATATTGTGTTTCATAACAGTATCAAAATTGCAGTTACGAAGTAGCAGCAAAAATTTTATTGTTGGGGGGTCACCACAACATAAGGAATTGTACTAAAGGGTTGCAGCATTGGGAAGGCTGAGAATCATTGCTCTCACATAGCTGGGGACCCTAATTGACACAAGACAATATCTGACCCTCAGAGGAAGACTTGAGATAGAGTCTCTGGTCCTAAATATCAGTCCCACAGAGAGAAAGGATACTTTAAATATACTAGGACTTGATTCTTCACTGAACATTGCAAACACTACCCCTGAAATTAAAAATATGAAGGAGACTGGAATTTTAGAAATAAAAACTACAAAAATAAGAAAAACTCTAAGAAGCAAACTAAACCAAATTGTGCAAGTTGAAGAAACAGAAACAAAGTGAAAAACCAATGTAACAGTCTGCTCCAAAAATTACTAACTTCATAACAATGAAAATGACTTGGAGGAACTCACAGACAAAGAATCAAAAATAATAATATGTATGCGCAACAATTCAGAGGCATGCATGTGCTCCAATATAACATAAACAATTCAGAGGCATGCATGTGCTCCAATATGACAAAAACAATTCAGAGGCATGCATGTGCTCCAATATAACAAAAACAAAGAGAGAAATAAAATGAAGATGTCAGTCCAAGGTATGAAAGTGAGATAGAACTGATGAAGAAATCCCAAAATAAAATAATTCTGGATTTGAAGAACTCAATAAGCCAAATGAAAGCCTCAGGGGAGAGCTTTGCCAATAAGATGATTCATGTAGAAAACAGGGATTTAGAGATGAAAGACAAGGTAGAGGAATTGAATCTCTAAAGTGTGACCATGAATTTAAAAAAATCCATGGAAAGAAAGTGGGGAAGCCCTGGAACACCATGAAGAGACCTAGCCTTTAGACTGAGAACAAAGAAGGGAAATAACACGATAGTGGAGGCAGAAAATATTCTGAATAAAATCATGAAGAAAATTCCTCAAACTTAGAGAAAGAGACATCCATGCAGTAAAAGAACCCACAGAACTCCAAATGGACAGGATCAGAAAAGAAACTCTGTTTGATGTATTATAGTTAAAAATTAAAAACATATAGAATAAAGAAAGGATATTAAAGGCTTCAGGAGGGAAAGATAAAATCACTTGCAAAGGCAGGCCCATTAGAATAACTCCTGATTATTAAGCAGAAACTTTTAAAGCTATAAGAGCTTGAAAACATGTATTGCAGTTCTGAAAAACCGCAACTGTTAATCCATACTAGTAGACCTGGCAAAATTATCTATTAGTATTGAAGTAAAAATAAAGAATTGCATAATAAAAGCAGATTAAAGAAATTTATGTCCAGTAAACCAGCCCTACAGGGGATACTAGAAGGAATATTTGATCTGAAGACAAGGATAAACAAATCTGAGAGGTCCCAAAGAATTAATAAATAACTCTAGAATGACTGATAAAAGCATCTCTAACCCAGCTATGATGCCTAGGAACCACAGCAACAATTAGCACAGCATGAAAACCCTAAGGGGAGAGTGGTGGCACACATACCTTGGTAATAACCCACTGCTCACTAGTTGGACTTAAGATCTGCTGAAAAGAGGGAAACCATGCCTGGTTCTGGAAACCTAGCCAAGTACCTAGGACTAGTGAAGTTATGGATCTTAGAAAAGAACCTACAACCACCTCTTTACTAAATCATCACAATCCAAACTTATGTTTTAAATATTTGTACTTTTATAGCCATAGAGAAGTATAGTCCTCACTCCTCATCAGAAAACTTCTCTTTGCCAAAGACAGGCCATTACAGAAAACCACAACCAACCAACATATAGTCATGGAGCCCAATCCCAGTGTATATGTCTCAGGGAACTACACTAAAGAACTCAGGAATTGCAGAAGAGGAGGCAGAAATACTGTAGGAGCCAGAGGATCAAGCAGTTTGCTGTGAGAGTGTGTCTCCTAGGAATGTCAGAAGCTACACCCATAAAGTCTCACCACTATGACTGCCTTCACATGAGATAAACAAGGATTACACCAACAGACATGCCAAATAAGTTGGGGAAAGACCATGAGGCCTCAAACCTACACAAAGAACTACAGGAAACTAAGAAATGCTAAAAGCCCAAGAAATAGTCTTCCCTAGAAAAGAGCACAATTGACTATCCAATATCAAATGATCACTCTGAAAACATACAAGATACAAGAGTAACATTGTATAGACTGAACAGGTTGTATTTATGAGCAGGTTATATTATACTAGGTTATAAATATATGTTAAATAGTTTATAATATATAAGTATATCTTATACACATATTATATTATATTAGAAATATATCATATATACATGCACATATATACTTAATATATATAACTATATATACATGCATATATAGTTATATAAAGTTGTATAGTTATTTATATAAGTATATATAGCTATGTATCTGTATATATAGTTCTATATAAATATATTCTTGTAATAATAATTAAAAAGATAATAAAGTTGTAAGACAGCATGGAAGGATATATGGGACGGTTCAAAAGCAAGAAAGGGAGGAGAGAAATGATATAATCATATAATAATTTCAATGACAAAAGAAATAATTTTTAAATACCCCAAATCACCATGAGATGACAGGAAATTAATACACATGCCAATCAAGCCTTCTACCATTGAGCTCAGCTCTATTTTTCTGTCATCCTCAGTTCATTTTTAATTTGAGTCAGGCTCTCACTAAGTTGTCTATGTTGGTCTTGAACTTAGATATGCACCACATATAGGCCTTGAGCCTAAGACAGCCCGTGTCAAACTCCTGAGTAGCTCAGTCTAACAGCTTGTACCATGAGACACATGTATAATTTTCCATTATTCAAAAAAGAAAGAGAAAGAAAGGTAATGGAAGAGAGAAGTGTATCAGCAAAAGGCAGGGAAGAATTTGGGTTTTCCAGCTTTCTGTTTCTTTCTTTGTCTCTACATCTTTTGCATCTCTAGGTCTGTCTTTCTGTCTTGTGATCTCTCACATCAGTGTGGAGGCTTCTCAAAAAGCTATGAATAGATGTACCATATAATACAGTGGTATGACTCCTAAGCATATTTCAAGAAGGACTCTATATTCTACTAGAATGACACTTAGCCCTGTTACTGCTGCTCTGTTCACAGTAGTCAGAAATGGAGAGAATCCAGATGTCTATCAGCTGATGAATGGGCAACAAAAATGTGCTGTGTTTACACAGTGGAATGCTACTCAACTCTTACAAAAAACCTATGAACTTGCAGGCAAATGACTGGAGATGCAAACAGGCATTCTGAGCAAAGTGACCTAGACCCCAAAATACAAGCACTGAATCTTTTCTCTCACTTACAGATTTTATCTCTAAGTCTTCAGATCCATCTATTTCATTTGGAATATCCATAGAGGTAAGAAATTACCAAAAATAAAGATTTTAGCTAAAAATGAAATGAAATGTGCAAAACAGACCATTATAAATAAGTTCAGTATCTAAGGATATTGGCATGATTGGAATGAGACACTGCTATAGTCCGGATGTGTTTGGACAGCTGAAGGTTTGTGTACTATGCTATAATGCAGGGGCATTGAGAGGTGGTGAGGCCTTTTAGACACACAGTCTTCTTCTTGGAGGTAGGTTGCATTCAAGGAACACAGCGCTCAAAAGAGATTCCTGCTAATATCACAGGAGTGTATTAGGTCTCACAGGAGTGTATTAGGTCTCACAGGACTAGGTTAGTTACTGTGAATGCAGGTTGTTGTAAAACGAGTTTGGCTTTCTCAACTTGCTCTTTGGTTCCTTTTTCACTATGTGTTCTCCCTTTTCCTTGCCTTCTCCCTCTTGACCTCTGTATCTTAACGTCACCAAAAGCTTGTGTTGTTTCTAGACTGACTGTTCGTACTGTAAGTCTTTCTGTATCACCCAGCAGAACATTTTAGCGCAGGGGTACTCTGCTGTAACAGCCAATTATGTCCACCCTCCTAAGAAAAGATGTGTCATTGACTAGTTTATGTCAACTTGACACAAGCTATGGTCATCTCAAAGGAGGGAACCTCAGTTAAGAAAAGGCCTCTGTAAGATGTGGCTATAAGGATTTTCTTTTAAATTAGTGTTTGATGTGGGGAAAGTGCATCCTTGGGCTGGTTGCCCTTGGTTTTATAAGAAAACAGACTGAACAATCCATGAGGAGCAAGACAGTAGGTAGCACCCCTCCATGGCCACTGAATCAGCTCCTGCCTCCAGATTCCTGCCCTGCTTGAGTTCCTGCCCTGACTTCCTTCAGTGATGTAATATGTTGCAGATAAGTCAAATAAACCCTCTCCTTTCCAACTTGCTTTTGGTCACGGTGTTTCATCACAGCAGTAGAAACCCTAATTAAGATAAAAGGCTTAGGTGATTTATTTGGGAGAAAAATAGCATGTTATTTTTAGTTTTAACAAAAACTGCAAATTGTACAGAGGTGATGTACAGAAACTGAAAACTTTCACCAGCTTAGCATACTGTCTCAGTAGTCTATGCAGTAAACATTCTTGTTCTGGCCTGTCAGTGTTATCAAATGGCTTAATAGTTTTCCAGTTGAGATGACATCATTTGGGGTTATAATTTGTATTTACTTAATAGTTGATTTCTTCTTCTACTTATTCCTCCTCTGTAGACACTACCTCCTCCTCTCAGTATACTAGCTGTGGCCCCTTTCTCCTTTCATGATTGTACCTAGTTTACTGGGTAAATAGGGTAAATAGATGAAAAGTAAATGATTGTAAAGCTAGAATATCAGGAATTCTGTTTTGAAACAGTCTTTCCTAGAAATGGCTGCATAAATAAGACAAAACAATATCAAAGGTCGTGGCAAAGTGGAAGGGGAAAATCTTCTTGGGGTCCCACCCAGGGCAAAGAACTACAGGCAATTAATGACTCCTGGGAGAAAGGGTATTATTAGCCATTCTCAGGAATGAACCACCTTTTTGTTAGGCAATACAGACTGGTCAACCCTAAAGCCATGTAGAGACAATCAATAAAAATGGACTTAGTAGGTTGTATTTATATGTATTTGTAAAAAGTGTTGTAATTCTATTTCAATTAAAATATATATTAAAAAAGAAAAGATGAGCAAATTGAGTATATTTGCAATAATGGAGTCTCTGCCTTGGCTCACAGCTTATTAAGAATATATTTAAGAATATATTCAAGGTTTTGGGAGGTCAGCGTATAGCTACGTGGAAGAAAGCTTGCCTAGCATGAGGCCCTGGGTTCAAACAGGTTATAGTAATTCAGACTAAAATCACCCTTAAAAGAAACATTTTAAACAAGAAAATCAAGATGACAAATCGGCTTTGTCACAACTCAGTTTGCTAGAAGGGCTAATGTAGCGCTGTCTGTGACTGTGTCTTTTCTCCCATTCCTTGGTCGTTGTGGATAAAGGTTTATCTGTTGGGTTGATGTCTCTTCAGAGAATCCACTTTTGATATGATTTACTTTCTTCTGTTGCTTTTGTGTTCTCAGCACAGTTGGTTGCTGCCATTAATGCTATTTTTGCTTGCTTTAGTTTAATATTATTTCCTTTGCCTCTAAAGGAAGAGGTGACATTAGTTAGAAGAACCTTTGTATTTCTGAATATAAGAATTTAATGTGTTGATTTAGTTGCCTCCCGCAATCTGGTGTCATATGCTTTTCTTATTCAAATACAGTGTTTTCTAATTGGTCTTTGGAGTGGCTGTTTGATTCACAGTCTACTTTAAAACCATTTAAAAAATGGTTAGTGTTTATTGTCCACTTGAACAGGGCTAGAATCTCTTAGGAGACAGGTCTCTAGGAACACCTGCAAGGGGTAAGGTAATCTAGACAAGGTTAGCCTCTGGGCATGGTTGACAGAGGTCAATTCTCCCAGGTTAATGACTGGTTAATGGAGGTGAGAAGATCCATCTAAAAGTGGGCAGCCCCATTGGCTGGGTTTAGATCTGAACTGTATAAAGAGGAAAATTTGAGCTGAACACTAGCATCCATTGCTCTTTTCCTCTTCACTGTGGACATATTGTGCAGGCCTGTTTCCATCTACTTCTGCTTTGATTTCACTGCTGGGAACTTGAACTCTGAGCAAAATAAAGCTTCTTTTAAGCTGCTTCTGTTGGGGTATTTTATTACAACTGGAAGGATGCCTACTGCAGTATTTGGTTCTGTATATGTTGATAAATCTATACGTTTTTCCATTAGTTACTGATTGGTAGTTTAATTCCAGTGTGGTTTGAGAACATGCTTTAAATAATTTCAGTTCTTATAAACATGTTAAATTTTGCTCCACAGCACAAAATATAATTTTAGTGATTGTTCCATGGGCTGTTGTGTCAAGTACTCTGAATAAAATTAAGTCAAGTTTGTTGATAATATTAAATCCAACCTGATAATCTCTTTTTTAGTTAATAAGGTCTATCAATTCACACTTGCTGTAGACTGAATATTTATGTTCCCTAAATTAATATGATAAAGCCCTAATTCTCAGTGTGATGTGTCTGGGTGAGTATCTTTAGGAGGGTAGTGAAAAATTTTTGTGTCCCAATAAACCTCTCTGCAGACACAATAATACAAATCAGACCAAATCAAACCGAATTTGAGAAAGCCCAGGTTTAATGGATACCAGCGCTCCCAGGTGACCTTCCAGCCCCTAGAGAGGAGCCATGGAAGGAAGAACAGAAAACCATGTGTTTGTTCTCTGGGGGGCAGTTTAAATACCCAGAAAATGTGAAAATGTGAAAATGATCTGGGAAGGGGTCATCATTTGGTGGGCTTTCTCGGAGATGGACTCTGGACTGAGGCAGCTCCCAGGGGAGGGGGCTTGGGATGAAATTTCCACGTGAACATTCCAGACTCTTTGGGTATATAAATGCCAGGGACTGGGGTGACGCTCCCACCTAAACAAGTAGGTTTATATTAAATTAAAAAGATAGAGCCTCCACAGTGGCATTCATACCCTAAAACAGGGACCAAGAGGCCAGATCTGCACTGTCTGCCCCATATACCACATGAAGACATGAATGAAGGAATCTTTCTATAAACCAGGAAGACAGGTGCCTCTTCAAGAAACAATTTGTCCCAGACTATGATTTTAGATTTCTCAAAGTACAGAAATATGTTAAGCAAATTTATGTTACTTAAATCACCCATTCTATGTTATGTTTGTTATAGCAGCCCATCAAAGCCAGTTATATTGATATAATTGTTTCTATAGGTAGGAAAAAAATACCATATTGCCTTCTGAAAACATAATAATGTTAATTTAAAATCTAATCACTTTGTATAGATAAACAATTATCAATGTGTGTACACTATGAGCAGTAATCACAGTCTGTCTGTCTGTCTGTCTGTGTGTCTTTATAGACTTTCACTCTCTCTGCTTAGAGAATTTGTAAACAATGATGCCATAGTAGTAATAATTACTATTGATATCCAGATCTTAGTTTCTGAATAGCATTTTAAAAGAAAAGATTCATGAATCCATCAGGAAAATAGCTTCCTGGGACTCATCAAATTCCATGAGAGTTAAACTGAAAACTCTCAGTGGACAAAGTTGGAAAATATTGAGAAACAGAGTAAATAATGTGATATTGAATAATATTTCAAATAACAATATAAATATTCTTGGGTTCTAATCTATATAAACAACTAATTGAAAAAATATGCATGCTATAGCCTGGGTTTGAGTGTCCCTCAAAGTTTGTTTCAGGTTTGGTCCCCAGAATTGAGAGGTGATGAGATCTTCAGAACGTGGGGCCTCGTGAAAGGAAATTAGATCACTGGGGGTATACCTTACAGGGGGTCCTATCCTGTTACCGCCTCTTGTTGCTGGCTGGTTCCTACGACCATCTGCCACACATACTTTCTCACCTAAGACCTACAGGAAAGAGCCAACCTCTGAATCTGTGAGTCGCTACAGCACACGCCCTTCCCTAACCTGACTTACCTTAGGTCCTTTGCAGAGGGCTTGAGAACTAAGGAACACCTGTGGGATGAGACGAGATTTATTTTTTCTTTAAATAGATTTACAAATAGTAGCAATGTTTTGAACAATATTTTAAACATGTATAATTTGTTTCTTCAGCTAACATTTAGAATTTGCTTTGAGTTTTATGAAACCTACAGGTTGGGAAAAGTAACCTAGTCCCTTCTGAAGGTTTGGTGTGTCCTCCACAGTTATTCACCTGTGTTGTCAGCTATTTTGTAGTGTCAATAATTTCAGTTTGATTACTTTTTATCAAGATGGTTTCTCATCTTAAGCTTTGTGGCTTTTATGAACTTTATCATTCCTATTACTAATTTTTATCTGGTTATATGATGGAAAGAATTTTTCTTATTGTCAAAATCTTTTACACTAGAATATTTAATATTTTCTATGCTTATATATATAATTTTAGAATAATGATAATTTGTACTATACTTTTTCTTTCACATTTTTAAAAAATGTATTTTTTTGAGAATTTTATGTATGAGTACTCCATTTCCATCATTCCTCCTCCTTTTCCACCCTCCAATTTCTCCTGTGTCCCTCCTATTTTTCATATTCATGGTATTTTATTTTAATTAAATTAATAAACATAGACTCTGAAACACAGCTTGCTCCAGTTCTGAGGGGACTTAAGAGGTGAGTGAGCAGCTACATGGTGGGACACTCCACTCTCTAGGACCTCCACAGGGGGGCAAAACCCCGGGCCTCTCCTCCAGCTCCCCCCTCCCCCCAGGCTTTTCTAGGCAGACAGCAAGAGAGTTTCCTGTAGGTAGGCTTCCCCATGACCCAACCTCATCAACCCAACCCTCCAAGCCCCACCCCACCCTACCCCCAAACTCTCCTCCTGCAACCTCAGTGGAACTCTGAAACACAGCTTTCTCCAATACTGAGGGGACTTAAGAGGTGAGTAAACAGCCACACGGTGGGACACTCCACTCTCTAAGACCTCCACAATGGGGTAAAACCTGGCCCCTCCTCCTACTCTCTTGACTTTTCTAGCCAGCCAGCAGGAGAGTTACCTGCAGATAGGCTACCCCATTATCAAACCTCATCCACAGGAACCTGCAAACTACTAGTTCCATCCTGCCCCCAACATGCCTATTCTCCTGCAACCTTGGTAGAACTCTGAAACACAGCTGGCTACAATTCTGAGGGGACCAATAGCTTGCTAAAATACTGAGGGGACCAAGAGCTTGCTACAACACTGAGGGGACCAAGAGAGAGGGCCAAGAGAGCAAACCAATAGAGTAGACCAAGACAGCAGGCTTAGAGAGACCTCAGAGGATTCTTGAGACACAGACATCAACAGTACATATCAAAACAAGGAAAATTCCCAAACACTCAGACAGTCCCTGCAAGGATTGGACCAAGCTGCAAAGTCACTCCTGGCATCAACTGA
>LOJH01055192.1:0-11909 GCA_001685095.1 Ellobius talpinus | reverse complement strand
CCCCGCCGCTCCCAAATATAGGTGAGTTCCCAGGCGGGAGTGGGTCGAGGAGGTGACTGGGAAGAAGTACAAGGAAACCCAGAGGCACTGGGGTGCTGCGGTCAGCCCGAACTTGACTAGGGTGTAGCCTGTCTGGTTTGCTGACCAAGGCCTAGGGCTGGTGATTCGGCGAGGGAATGATGAAGGGAGGAGGATGCTGGCGTCCCCTATCCAGAAGTCCTGCGTGATCCCCGCAGACACTTTCAGGTTTCGCATTGAGTTGAGGGGCCTGCCCAGCGCCCCTCAGAATCCTGGAAAATGTCACTTCTCAGGACTGACGTCTTCGTCTCTCTAGGGCCTAGCTGACAGTGCCACTCTGTGCAGTGCCCGGAACAGGCATGGCTGGTGGGCTTTTAGTGAAAAGGATTATTTCCAGCCGTTCATTCCACATCTGGGCGGCCAACATCGCTCACCCTGGTGCGGTGGCCACCAGGAGCCTGGAGGAGCGGGAGGGGTCCCGGAGGAGCACAGGGAGGGAACACTAGCCAGGAAAGAGGCTGGGACACCAACTCCTCCTTGGAACTTTCACTTCCCGCTGCTGTCTTGGGCTGGGGGCCGAGAGGGTAGGCGGGGGTGGAGTGTCCGGAGGGGAGAGGGCCATTGTTGGGGGTGCTGGCGGAGGAAGCGGAGGCTGTTGGGAACGGGTGCGCCTGACTGGGCATCAAGGCTGTTTAGGGAGGTCAGAGTGTTTGCACTGCTCACCCAGAGATGGGCGTTCCCAGCATCTCGTCTGTGAGGGAAAGGAAGGGCAAGTGGGCACCAGGCCACAAGGCTTCTCCCAGTCCTAAAAAAGCTCATTCCTGATTGGTTGGAGGGTGTAATTGAGAAGGGATGGGAACAGGGAGGGTCCGTGCGAGAACCTGGGATTGGCCAGAGAGGCTGGATAAGCTGAACTTTCTTTAGGGACTTGGGGATGAAATCGGCCAGTTGGGATTTCCAGGATCCTTCCTTAAGTGCCAGCATGCAGTGCAGGAGCCCTAAAGTCACTGCTAGGCCTTGCTGTGCGAGAGCTGATAGATCTGGGGACACCAGTCACCCCAGCCTCGCCGAGAATTCCCTCAGCAATCTTCTCCGCCCCGGCAGGAGACACTGAGGAGCAGCAAGCCAAACCAGAAAGGGCCCTGAGTGGATCCTTGGAGAGGCAGGTTGGTCAGGACAGCCCCTCAGTTAGCCTAACAGAAATGTTTCAGGTGAGTCCTACCCTGCTAATACGTTCTCACACTTCACATTAGTTATTATCTTGAGGCCAAAAGTTTGGCTAAACAGCCAGTGAACAGACCTTGTAGCAGGTCAATCCAGGTCCAGTGGCTTTTCCTCAGCACCTGGTTCCCTTTCCCCTTTCCACATTCATCTGTCTGCCTCAGCCCCGTCAGCCCACCCATGTACGCTGGGACAATAACACTGAACCTCCTTTCATCCCACGCTGCTTGTTTGCTCAGGGAGAGGTTCAGAAAGGGACAGACAGACAGACAGACAGACAGACAGACAGACAGACATTCTGCAGCTGAGTCAGAGGAAGGGCTGGGGCCTGTGCCGGGTCCTTCATGATGCTTCCTCTCTGGGCAGGAAGCCGAGAAGGGGTGGCCCAGATGCCTTCCTTGACCTCCCCACACTAGCCCCTAGAACAATGCCCCAGTCCAGGCAGGGCTTCCTGGTCCCTCCCTTGGGATCCCCCAACCAGTGACCTAATCATTGGTACTCTCCTGAGAGCATGAGGTTTTCAGGTTATAAAGGGTAGGAGTTGTGGGCAGGACTAGGGAGGTGACATGCCTCTGGTGTCCACAGACTGGTCTGCCTGAGGCCCTGAGGGTCACAGTGGAGCTGGATGGTGAGACTCATGTCCTGGAGCTTCTACAGAATAGGTAAGATGGCAGACATAAATAATCACAGGGAAATAGTTTGCATACATTTATATGCACAAGTACGAAGTACCTACCCTCCTGGACTCCTTCCCAACAGTCCCACAAGGTAGATAACCCTTATGGAGTTATCCTTATTTTAGCACAGGAAGGAGTTAAAGCCCAGAGAAATTAAATGAACTTGCCTGAGTTCATACAGACATATATCTCAAAAAACATTGGAACACAGAAAGGCTGGAGGAGACAGCAGCCCAACCTTTAAAGTCTGTGGCCTCCGAGGAACTGAGGAGTTTGGTGGCATTGCCTGGTCCCTCACATAGCCTTGCCCACCTCACTAGCCTGTTACAGCAACACTCTATGAAGTGGCTTCACAAATCCTGCCTTCCTTTTGTCACAGAGATCTAGTCCCTGGCCGCCCCACTCTGGTGTGGTACCAGCCTGATGGCACTCAGGTGGTCAGTGAGGGGCACAATCTGGTGAGTCAGGCCCTCTCATGCTGTTTCTGGCCTTGGCAAAGGAGGGAAGGATGACGGGAGGGTGGGAGCCCTGGAGGAAGTGGGAGGATCCACTGCTAGCAAGCTGGACTCCAGGGTTCTCTGATCTTCCCTGTGAGCTGGTGCTACTAATGTGGCTTCCCTATTGTAGGCAAACTGCTGCTACCGAGGAGGTGTGCAAGGCCGTCCTGGCTCATGGGTCTCCCTCTGCACCTGCTCCGGGATCAGGTACCGAGGATGGTTCGCTACCAGGGAAGAGGATACATGGGCAAGGACCCGAAATGCCCTCTGACTCCCTGTCTTTTTCCTTAGGGGGTTGGTGGTCTTGTCCCCAGAGAGAAGCTATACACTGGAGCTGGGACCTGGAGACCTTCAGGGTCCTCTCATTGTTTCTCGGATCCAAGACCTCCTCCTGCCAGGCCACACCTGTGCTCCAAGTTGGCATGCGTTTCTGCCCACTCAGGCTGGACAGCGCCGCATTCATAGGGTGAGAGGCATGGAAGCAGCAGGGACTGGCTCAGCCAGTGCAGTGACAGCCAGAGCAGTGACAGCCAGTGCAGTGACTGACAGCCAGCACTGTAACTGACAGCCGGCGCAGTGACTGACAGCCAGCGCAGTGACTGACAGCCAGCGCAGTGACTGACAGCCAGCGCAATGACTGACAGCCAGCGCAGTGACTGACAGCCAGCGCAGTAACTGACAGCCGGTGCAGTGACTGACAGCCGGTGCAGTGACTGACAGTCGGTGCAGTGACTGACAGCCAGTGCAGTGACAGCCAGTGCAGTGACTGACAGCCAGTGCAATGACTGACAGCGCAGTGACAGGGCTCCTTCCTCATTGGCTCTTCATGGCAGCCTGAAAAGGCAGATGCTGACAAGAACTCTTTTCAAATGAAGAAACAGTGTTAGATAACTCGCCTGAGGCCATTCACTAGTTAACAGTATATGGAGGATTCAGAATCAGGGTTCACCTCAAATACCTCCCCTATTTCTAGGCCCATGGCAGAGAGCATTCGCTTGAGTAGAAACTTCCAGCTAGAAAGCAATACAAAGACAACTTCCTAATTTACAAAGGAGAAGATTACACTACAGCGTGAAAATTAAGGCCAATTGATATATATGTCCAGTGCTTAGGACTGTGCCTGAATAGAGGATTTGACTGGGTCAGCTATCATTTAGTTGCGTTTGTTTGTTTGTTTGTGACAAGGTCCCACTGTGTAGCCCTGGCTGATTGGGAACTCACTTTATAAAACAGGCTGGCTTTGAACTCACAGTGATCCACCTGCCTCTGCCTCCCAAGTGCTGGGATTAAAGGTGTGCACCATTACACCAGCTTTAGTTGGTCTTTTCAAACATTGATAGAAGCTAGGTTTGATGGTACACAACTATCCAGCAGGTGTTTGGGAAGTGGAGGCAGGAGGACAGTGAGTTCACTGCCAGCCTGAGCTATAAAAGACACTGTCTCAAAAAACCAAAAGCAGTGGGTTGGGACAAAAGCACTTTTCCCAAAAAGTGGAGCCCTGTTGTCAGCTCCATCTATTTCTGGCCCCCATGGGCAGGTCTCTGGCCTCTCATGCTTCCCATGAGGTCTTCATCCTCTGACTACTCGGAGTGGGCATGGACACAGCTTGCCTAGCCTGAGCCCTGGCCCTGAGGGGGGAGTTGCTTGACATGCCCCACTTCTTATCCACAGCTTAAGCGGGATGTTGTAACAGAGACCAAAATTGTTGAGCTGGTGATTGTGGCTGATAATTCAGAGGTGAGTGTCCTGACACTACAGTCCCTCTCCTGCTCACCTTGTCCCCACTTGCCCACCACATTTCACCTCTTGACCCCAGGTCAGCAGGTACCCTGACTTCCAACAGCTGCTGAACCGAACACTAGAAGTGGCCCTGCTGTTAGACACAGTGAGTGTGGGGCTGGGGAGGAGCCTCAGCTCCCTTGCTGCAGGCCCGGCCTCCTCCTGAGCCTCCGCTATTTCAGTTCTTCCAGTCCTTGAATGTCCGGGTAGCACTTGTGGGCCTGGAGGCCTGGACCCAGCGGGACTTGATAGAGATGAGCTCCAACCCGGCTGTCCTGCTAGACAACTTCCTCCACTGGCGCCGGACAGACCTGCTGCCTCGACTGCCCCATGACAGTGCCCAGCTGGTGACGTAAGGGCCCCAAGTTCAGCTGCTGGGACCTGGTGCTATCCAGATTGCTTCGACTCCTCCAGCGCTCTGACAATGGCTTTAGACTCTGACCTTTCACCTCTGTCCACAGTGGTACTTCCTTCTCTGGGCCCATGGTGGGCATGGCCGTTCAGAACTCCATCTGTTCCCCTGATTTCTCAGGCGGTGTCAATATGGTAAGCTAACCATTACAGGTACCCTCATCTCCAGTCCCAAAACTGTACAGAAAGAGGACAGAGCCCACCATGTGGCCTTTGTCAGGGAACACAGAGTTGTCATTTATGACACCTTTGCATTTCTAGGGGGAACCTGAGGCCCAAAGGCAGAGGCGATAACCAAGGGCTATTCAGTGGGGGAGGGGGCATAGGACAGAGTTGAACTAGCACTTAAGATTTTCTGTCACTCAGTCCTGTAATTGCCTACTTTAGAAGCAATTAAGGAGGAAGACAGTATACAGGAGAACGGATGAGGAGGGAATGGGAGTCAGAGTCGGCTGTCCATTGTGTTAAGTCCAGGCTGGGGTTAGACCTGGGGTTATCTCTGTCCTCAATGATAGGATCACTCCACAAGCATCTTAGGAGTTGCCTCCTCGATTGCCCATGAGTTGGGCCACAGCTTGGGTCTAGACCATGATTCACCTGGGAGCAGTTGTCCCTGTCCAGGTCCAGCCCCAGCCAAGAGCTGCATCATGGAGGCCTCCACAGAGTGAGTAGCTGGGGGTGGGATGGGTTGAGATGCTGAGGGTGAGGCAAGCGAGGAGAGCTTCCAGCCTCACCCTCCTTGCCACTCTCCCCAGTTTCCTACCAGGTTTAAACTTCAGCAACTGCAGCCGACAGGCCCTGGACAAAGCCCTCCTAGATGGGATGGGCAGCTGCCTCTTTGAACGGCTGCCTAACCTGGCCCCTATATCCCCTTTGTGTGGAAATATGTTTGTGGACCCTGGCGAGCAGTGTGACTGTGGCTTCCCAGATGTGAGCCCCTGACCCCAAAGCCTTGCCCACTCC
This sequence comes from Ellobius talpinus, assembly GCA_001685095.1. NCBI lineage: Eukaryota > Metazoa > Chordata > Mammalia > Rodentia > Cricetidae > Ellobius > Ellobius talpinus. Next base: position 6,343 of record LOJH01055192.1, on the reverse strand, counting down.
CATCTTTGCCCTCATCATGATTGTCCAGCCCTTTCTAAGTCTCCTGAGTGGCTTTCTGACTCTGAGACCTTCCTGTCTTCTCTGGTCCTCATTTACTGGTGGCTTTGACACCTGGGTTTGCGCTCTGGGAGGCTAGGAGGTCTTGAGCACTGCTGCTGCTCCGTGACTCAGCTCTCTCTGTCCCCTTGCCTGCAGGAGTGCACTGACCCTTGCTGTGACCACTTCACCTGCCAGCTGAGGCCAGGAGCACAGTGTGCATCTGATGGACCCTGTTGTCAAGACTGCAAGGTGGGAGTAGACCCCAGACTAGCCACCCCACAACTCCCTGCCAGGTGAGCTCCTGGCTGAATTTGCCCAGCACCTACTTTGTTTACCACCCTCCACAGCTGCAGCCAGCTGGCCGGCAGTGCCGCCCTTGCAGAGACGACTGTGATTTGCCTGAGTTCTGCCCAGGAGATAGTTCCCAGTGCCCCCCTGACCTCAGACTGGGGGACGGTGAGCCTTGTGCTGGTGGACAGGCTGTGTGTATGCACGGGCGCTGTGCCTCCTATTCCCAGCAGTGCCAGTCGCTCTGGGGACCTGGGGCCCAGCCTGCCACACCACTTTGCCTCCAAACAGCCAATACTCGGGGTGATGCCTTTGGGAGCTGTGGGCGCAGCCCCAATGGCAGCTACGTGCCCTGCACGTCTAGGTAAGTGGAGGAAACAAGCTCCTGAGTTTGTGGGAACCTTGGTGCTGCTTCTACCAACCCTGTTTGCCTTTCTCCCTACCCTAGAGATGCCATTTGTGGACAGCTACAGTGCCAGTGGGGGAGGAGCCAGCCTCTGCTGGGCTCGGTCCAAGATCTGCTCTCAGAGGTCCTGGAAGCCAACGGGGTGCAGCTGAACTGCAGCTGGGCGCACCTGGACCTGGGCAATGATGTGGCTCAGCCCCTCCTGGCTCTACCTGGCACTTTCTGTGGCCCTGGCCTGGTGAGTGGTCTGGGTGGTTGAGACCAGGTGGGAAGGGACATCTGAAATAGAGCAAGCTGTGCCCAGGCTTTGCCCCACCAGCTGGAACAGGCACAGGCTTCACAGGAGGTCGGACTCCTTCAGCTCCGGCGGTCTTGTTTCCCACCCGGCTTCTGTCTCACATCTGGAATAGCCTCACAGCCTTGCAGGCCCAGCAGAGCCTGTGGGCCCTTGCAGAGCAAGCTCTGCTCTTCTCTCTGTGGAGCAGGTGTGCATTGACCATCGGTGCCAGTCCGTGGATCTCCTGGGAGCACAGGAATGTCGAAGCAAATGCCATGGCCATGGGGTGAGCTGGTGCAGAGGAGATGGAAGGGGAAGGGAGCCTGCTGAGGGAAAAGGGCTACGGAAGCAGACATCCTCAGTCTTTGCCACTTCCTGAGGGCATGCCGTTAACCTTCCTGGAGTGTTTCCTCATTGCAGTGGACATAAAAATGGCACCCATATCCTGGAGGGCATGAAACGGGAAGAAAAGCTGCTAACTAGTGAGCAACATACTAACTAGTGAGCAACATACTAACTAGTGAGCAACATACTGAAAGTCATTTCTCCTGGCAGGCAGACTTCCTCCCTCCAGGACTGTCTGTCTACCCACTAGACACAGCATTCCTGTCAGTTTGAGAAGCCTGAGCTCTTGTGAAGCTAGATAAAGGCTGCTGGTGGTGGCGCACGCCTTTAGTCCCAGCACTTGGGAGGGAGAGGCAGGCAGATCTCTAAATTTGAGGCTAGCCTGGTCTACAGAGTGAGTTCTAGGACAGCCAGGGATACATAGAAAAATCCTGTCTTGGGGGCTGGAGAGATGGCTCAGCGGTTAAGAGCATTGCCTGCTCTTCTAAAGNTGGTGCCCTCTTCTGGCTTGCAGGCATACATGGAAGGAATGCTGTATACATAATCAATCAATCAATCAATCAACAAATAAATAAATAAATAAAAGAAATAGGGCAATGGTCCCATCTTCCAGATGCCTTCATTGCTTGCTTTGAACCTCTAGGTCTGTGACAGCAGCAGGAACTGCCACTGTGAGGAGGGCTGGGCACCTCCCGACTGCATGGCTCCGCTCAAAGGTAGCTAGGGGATGGGCCCAAGGTGGGGAGGGTGAAATGGCTCCTCTTCCTGACCCCTTCACTTCCAGCTCCTTGACTCTTGGCCCCCGGAAGCCGCCTTTGTCTCTGAGTTCTTCATCTACTGCCTGTCCCTGCTCCTCTCTAGGTAGAAAACTCTTAGCCATACTCAGCCTGTGTCAACCTCTTCCCATAGCCACCAGCTCCCTGACCATGGGCCTGCTCCTCAGCCTCCTGTTGTTGTTGGTCCTGGTCCTCCTTGGTGCCAGCTACTGGCACCGTGCCCGCCTGCATCAGAGACTCTGCCAGCTCAAGGGATCTGGCTGCCAGTATAGGTATGAACATCCTTTTCCTGCTGTTATTTCCTTCGGTTAAGGACAGTTCTGAAGCCCCTGCTTCTAATGGACCAAGCCACGCAGTCCTTACCCCTACTTCTAAATCCCAAACTCTCAGCCCCTGGATTTCCTGACCACCATTCCTATACACCTACCTACCATCTCTACATGTATCCCTTAACATCTCTCATAGGTAGACCTCCAGGTACTAGGGCCACCTCATTCCAGACCCCGAAGTAGGAGAAAGGTGGCCTTCTTTCAGGATGTTTAACCACAGCCCTGGCCTAAACCACACAAAGCTACCCTCCAAGGGCTAAAGGGTTAACTTCTCCCTGATCAGCAGGTGGGAGGCCAGTCCCATTCTCTCTTTGGTTTTCTTTATGCTAAGGGCAGCCCAACCAAATCCTCCAGAACAGCCAGGACCTCCACAGAGGGCACAACAGATGCCAGGCACTAAGGTAAGCCCTGGATGGCAGAGCAAAGAGTCCACATTACTTGGTACCTACTTTGGGCCTAGAGGTGGCACTAAAGGTTCAAGACTCAAAAAAGCTTTGGAGTGCTCAGTCAGTCCAAGGAGCAGGCAGAGAAACAGCAAGCTGAGCTCTTTCAGCTGGCCAGATTGGTAGCTTTGAGAGGTGGTTCTGCCCATACCCATCGGCGGCCAGTGCCATGGTAATGGGGTGGTGTGCAAAAGGACCTTCAGTGTGCTGAGATCTGACAAGGCCCAGACATCATGTGTAAAGGCAGGAAGGTGTGCATGAAGTCAGCCTGCATGTCCCCGTCATTACATGTCACCCCCTGCATGTAGCTGCCTCTGGGCTCTGCTGCCCTTGTCTCAACACTAACCCCTTTCTGCTCACATCTGTCTGTCTCCTCCTGCCCACACTGCCTGTCTGCTCCTCCCGTCATCTCAGCAAGCTAGTGCAATCATCTTTCCGGTGCCCCCCTCCAGGCCGCTGCCACCTAACCCTGTGCCCAAGAAACTCCAGGTAAACCTGGGCTGGGCCTTGCCCTGGCTCAGGACACATGGGAGGCGAGGTGCCCAATCCCAGTTCTCATCCCTGCTTCCCCCCAGTGGTGTTCTTCGTTAGGAGACCAGGGTGCCCCCTCAGCCTTCAAAGTCCCAGAAGCAGCCAAGGGTGAGCCTCCTGACATGGTCTCTACTACCACCTGGTGGTCAATAATGGGACTACAGCCATCCAGGAACTATGATCCACACCTTCCTTCCCCGAGGCTCCTGTCTATTGGCAAGCACCCAAGGCCCCCCGCGCATGCTCCCATGTTCCATTGAACCCCTGGCTGACTTTGCATGCTCACCCCCTGGGACTGTGCTTTCAAAGCCACCACTCCTCTCTTTATTCAGGCTGAGCTGGCTGACCGACCCAATCCCCCCACTCGCCCTCTGCCCGCTGACCCTGTGGTGAGGCACCCAAAGGTAACAGTGAGGGGAAAGCAGAGAGCATTGCCTCTCCTGCCTAGAGCCATGGTGGCAATGGCACGATGGCTCCCTCTATGCCTGAGGGCATGTACCCTAATAGCACCTTTAGTAGTGACAGGTTTGTTTGGAGAAGAAGGTGCCCACTAGCACTGCTCCTAGAACCCTCCATTGAGGGTGGAAATCATGACGAACTGGTCTTCTCTCTCAGTCTCAGGGGCCCACTAAACCCCCACCCCCAAGAAAGCCACTGCCTGCCAACCCACAGGGCCGGCACCCATCAGGTGACCTGCCGGGCCCAGGGGACGGAAGTATGCAGTTGGTGGTGCCCTCCAGGTAGGTGAGGAGCGTCCTGCGGGAGACCGGTGTCTTACTGCCAGTGAGGCATCTGGGCAAGAGTTCTGACTTTTACAAATGTTTTCCTTGGCTTTTTAAACTCCAGGCCAGCTCCACCCCCCCCGCACTACCCTCACTCTACCTCTGACCTCTCTTGAGGTTTGGCGCCTCCCATCCAGATTTAAGACTTAAAGTGAACTCTCTGCCGGACCGTCCCCCCTCCAAATGCCTAGAGGAGCAGGAGCCGAGAGGAAGCAGCGTCCAGCCCTAAGGAACCACCCACCATCCGGCGCTGTTAACCTTGGGACCCACCAAAATAGCTGCACCTGGCTGTTGGGGAGGGGCCGGGTCTGGAAAAGGCGGCGGAGGGACGCGCACTCTGTCTCTGCTCCTTTGTAATAAAAGTGAGATCTTGGAATGTGGCTCCTGGAAGCTGGTAGTGGCTACTGTGTTTCCAAGTCTGACCACTAGGAGACGCCGCTGGGTCAGACCAGGGCCTGTTGGGGAGGATGACATCCCAGAAAGGGTCAACTAGAATTGTCACTGGGGATGCCTGTAGCTTGTTTCTGCCCAGTCTGGGGTGGATGGCCTTTAGTTTCCAAGTTCTCCCTGCCGGCGCTGTTCAGCCCCCACCGCAGCTATAGACAAATGACCTAGTCGTCAGACCTGCATCCCCACCCTCCGACCAGGGCTGGGAAAATGAATCTAACTGGTGTTCTCAGAGCCCTGAGCCTGGGCGGAGCAGGGCAGCAGCTGCTTGAATTCCAAGGCTTCACACCTGCCTCCTCCACCTCCCTACCCCCACCCGAAGGTTCTAGAACAAAGGTGCTTTGTGTTTTGTACAGATTGCTTCTACCTCATCACTGGGTCCTCAGGTCTGAGGCCTCCTGGAAGAGGGAAGATGTGTGGGGATAAGAGGCGGGCTCTGCCCCAAAGTGGTCACCCAGTGTGACACCTAAGGCTCTATAGCAGTGGGCATGTCCCCAGAGGTACTTCCTGCCTTCCCCGTACACCGTCCTCTGGATGAGCAGAGAAAACAGCAATTCACGGAAGGTACTTCAGTCTCCAAAAGATCTGGGCTTTCAGGTGCTGGCCATCGTGTGTGCGCGCGAGTGCTGGGGTGAACTATCTTGTGTAGTTGGAGCTGACCGGAATTCTGGATTCTTCGGGACATTCTCCCACTGCAGAGACTGTGGGTGTCACTTCATACGCAGTCCAGCTCTGGCCTCCTAGCTTTCTACCTTGAACTAGTGCAAACACAAAAGACAAGATCTGGACAAAACAAAACCCCTCTTAGGCGGTAGGTGCGTGAGTGCGTGGCTGTAATTCCAGCCCTGGGGAGGATGGGGCAGGAGGATGGCCAGTTTGAGGCCAGCCCCAGTTACAATATAAGTTAAAGGTTAGCCAGACCCTGTTTCAAACAAAACAAAGCATAATATGGGACTGGAAAGAGGCCACAGCCTTGGTAAAGTGCTTCCTTGAGTTCGGATCCCCAGCACGCAGGTAAAAAGCCCCAGGTGAAGTGGTTTGCTTCTGTTCCCAACCGCGTGTGGAAGGGGTGGGGTGGAGCAAGGAAACAGGAGGATTCCCCCCCCCCGCCCCAAGCTTACAGGACTGCAAGCCTAGCCAATCAGTGAGCTCCGGGATTCAGAGAGAGACCCTGTCGCAAAAAATAAGGTGGAGAGGGATAGAAGTGAGACCTCCGCCCCATGACAACTCGTACGAGCACGTACACATACATACAAATCAAACCCAAAAACTCCTTAGTGGAATAGGTCCCCTCTGCCACCCTCTCTCAGCGCAGTGAGATACAAAAGGAAGCTTTGGCTAACCTGGAGCGCACAAGAACGCACAAAGGGTTAACACGAGTTGGCACTGGGTGGAGAGGCGGAGACGAGTTTTCATTGGTGGAAAGTTATCCAGGGATGTGGTCTAAGAGTCTCCACACCCCACCTCCTTTCCGTACCNCCCCCCCCCCGACTTTTGTACCTAGTCTCGCCGGGACAGAGAAGCGGGCCGGGACCAGCCGGGCCAGATCAGACTGGACCCCAGGGGCGATGCGGCTGCTGCCCCTGCTGCGGACTGTCCTCTGGGCCGCGCTGCTCGGCTCGCGCCTGCGGGGGTGCTCCAGCCTCCGCCACCCTGTCTACTGGAACTCCTCTAACCCCA
>LOJH01055190.1:0-10436 GCA_001685095.1 Ellobius talpinus | reverse complement strand
TCCCACCTTCCTTTTTTTGTGTGTGTTGGTTTCATTGATTGCCTGCCATTTGCATTCTACCACTGAGATAAATCTTCAGACAATACTCATTTGCCTAGCTTTCATCAGTTATGACTTTCTTGAACAAGGCAGGTGGTTGTTTTTGGAATAATTTTGTGGGTGCTCAGGGCAGAGTTAGCCCTGTTTTCATACGCCTGGAAATGGGCTCCTGTGAAGCTGTTATAAATGACTGACAGGGCAAACATATGTGCTTAGGGTACAGCAGAGAGCCACATGTCTCTGATGACTCTATATTTTTCTTACACTAGGAGCAGTGAATGTGTATACAGAGATAGATAGATAGATAAATATAGATAGACCAGGTGAACCATTTTTGATAATCCAAGCAACCCAGAAAGCCTCTATGGCTTCTCTAAGTGACCAGCAGAAATGCTACAAAGTTGAGTTCCTATTAGACATTTCCTGGAATTTTAAGATTATGTAATGGTTGTCCAATGTCTACTGAAATAGAAGGTTGTTTCCACTATTTTACTGCCTCACCTCTCTTAGAACCTTTCCTGTCAAGGTTAAAAAAAACTATTGTCCAGTGCCAGGTATGGGATATATCCCTTCAAATTGTTGTTCAGAGGAGTCATAGAGACCCCCTCCATCCTCTGAAATTATGTAGGCTATTGTCATTGCTCTTGGCTTCCCACTTGAACTTTACTGTAAGAGCATATTGCTAAAGTTGCTATATGCATTGGTCAAAGGACTTGGAGAAATGACGCTGGCCCTGAACAGGAAGCTTCCTCCTTGCTGGTTAGCTGTCATAGTACTGGGAGGTGCTTTGCAGACTGCTGGGTTAAAAACACATTGGCAGTCTTACCAAACTAAGAAACCTGTGGATTTGATTGCTGACTGAGGTGGCAATGTATCCCCGGGTACAATAGTGACGCAAACTATGTGGGGTAACCAACTGCTTTCTGATTACGTTTAAGGCCTGGGCCAGATGAGAAAATACATGTTTCATACTATGAATGTAGCTAAAAACCCATTGTTGGAGAGCTCACAGGCCCCAGAGGTGAATGTAATAGTATGCCACGAAATGGACCATCCACTGCTTTCTAGATTTGTGTATGTCTTCCCAAAGCTTAGCACAGCTCTCAAACCTCATTAGAGGCGTTTCTTTGTGAAGTAGACAGAGGTTAGCGTAGAAGCTGACAATCAGCCAAGGTGTCAAGGATAAGTGACTGTGGAGTGCTCAGCCACAGATGAAACATTTATGTCACACTCCTCCCCCCCAAGGCTCAGAGACAGTTGTAGAAAAGCAGGTAAAAATGTGTAAGAGCCACGAGTTGAGGAGGACCATAGCAAAACAGAATCTACTGTCTTATCGAGATTGCTATACTCATGAACTCACGCAGTTGTGGTTACCTGCACAAGATTAAGCCAGAGAGGACTCTAGCATGGACTGAGAAGGTGATCACAAGCTCCCAAACAGTAGTTATAGGCAGCTGATGGTTCTCCTGGAGGGATAATCAGTTTTCCTTAAGGGTTTGACTCCTGGTAGCTGGACACACTCTAGTGAGTAGCCTCACATCCGTGTGTATATGGACAGCAGCAACTGGAGTCCATGGATTATTAAATTAAAAAAAATATTGAGGACATGGAGTTGGGAGATATAGGGAATGGTGAGGGTAGATCTGGTAGGAATTATGGCAAAGAGTTAAGGGTGAATATGATTGAAATGTCAATGTGTGAGACTCTCCAATAATTACTAAAATTTTCTTTAAAACCTTCTTGCTTATTGTGTGGCTTTTTGAAGCTTTCATCGATGCACTAGGCTCAGAACTGTTGTGAAATCCTCCTGCAAAGGGCTGATTTGACTACCTGGGCCTGTTTCTGATGAGCTCATCCCTTTATGAATGCCCTGATTCTCTGAGGAGCTCCCCAACCCTCTCCACCCTTCTTCATCTATTTAATTTGGTTTTTGTGCACTTTGAACCCTTGCCCTGGAAGACATGACATAACACCGTCTATTTCTACTTAAACTGTTATTCAGGACATGTTTGAAATGTGCATTAGTCATGTATTATTCATGGACATCATTGGAGATCAGTGCAAATCAGCTTTATTGGGCACCCCAGAGAGTGCAGTGGAGTCGCATTCACTTATAAATTGGATGGTATCATTTCCTGAAAAGTGGTCTTGCTCTGCCTTCTGGGGGGAAAATGACAGTTTCATGGAACTGCCGAGAACAATCATGCTTTTGAAAGAGATCACAGAGCTGTTTCATTTGACATTGGATGCACGTAGCTCAGCAGAACACTTTGTCCAGGTTTGATTTACTTGGCTTTGAAACCTTTTCGGACCTAGACGTGGTTCAAAACCTTGTAGAAGTCATAGGAGACTTTTAGGTTTCAAGAAATAAGATAAAATAAACTCCTCTAGCCTTCAGTCTGTCTTGCTTAGCGGGCCAACTCATAAGGCTCTGATATAAATACCAGAAGCCGATAGTGTGAAGAACTTGAACTGGCACAGTGAATTGAGGTAGCTGTGGTGCCCTGATAGTCATCTGTCTTTTCCCTAAGGTCCCCACCTCCTTCACTGAAGAAGGTGATTCAAACATGGGCCAATGGGAGTTTACCAAGCCTCCTGCTCTTTTGGGACTATTGGCATTTACAAGAACAGAGTAGTTCCATTACAAGAATATCTCTGTCGTGTGTCGTCAAAGCTTGTGGACCAAGGGTGAGAGACATTTGGGGACACAAGAGCTATCCCATACCCTCTCTAGATGATACTGTACACAAGGGTAGGCTCTTCTTTGGCTAGGGAAGACTCCGTGCCAACCTTTGCAGACTTGAAGTTTTATGATTTTGTAGCAACTATTCTGCGTACCTCAGAAGATCATGGTGGGAGAGTCAGTTTCTGGAAATCCTTGGACACACATGTACCATACTCACCTTTTAGCCATAAGCAGGCTGGATTTGCAAACATTATTAAAGCTCTTTTTCCTAAGAGTCTAAATTGTCATCATAAACACAGTTGCTTATGCCATTGGTTGGGAAGTGTTTATGTGCCTCTATGGTAGGTGCATCATTGGTCTTCTATACATTGAAGTTCTCATGCAGGTATTAAATGAAGCCACACTCGTGACTCCTTACAAATTATCAGGGCCCAGTCAACCTCATATTTTGACTTATAAATGCATTCACGTAATTGGAAGTTGTTGTATGTTTGCTGTGTAGCATGGCACTATGCTGGGCACAGGGGATAAAACAGGTGGAAGGCAGATTCTCTTTCCTGCATGTGGGCATGGAGGTATATGTATGAGAATGATCGGATGAGTATGAGTCTTGCAGGGAATTAGACCTAAAGTCACCATTCAGGTAGGGCAGGAGAAAGAAAAAAAACACTATCAGAGGAAACAGTACAAGTTACCAGTCTAGCACTGTTGGGGGCTGCTTGGTACACAAGCCAAAAAACAAACAAACAAACAAACAAAAAACCAAACAAAAAAAAACAAACAAAAAAACTTCACACGAGTATGGCCCTGAGGGATGATGATCATTGCAGAAGGAACAGTTGGCTAGTTTAGTCAAGGCTGAAGTGCTTGAATAAAGTCACAGAAGCAAGAGGAGTGAGCTGCTGAGGCAAACTGGAAGCAGTTCTATGCTGAGGAATATGATGGATGTAGGGGTTCTGAGAGAGGAGAAGGTTGGAGGAGGAAGTGCAATTGGAACAGCAAGTGCTCAGAGCTTAAGATGGCTTCACTGAGGAGATGCAGCTGCTGTAGATTTTAAGCAGGACTGTGCTTATCTGAATGGCTACTGTGAAGACAGTGGAGGCTGGATCAGAGGAGAGGGAGATGAGAGCCAAGAAGGTCAATTCCAATGCTGCTCTCAGAATCCAGCTGGCCGAGGTGGGGGGGATGGAGCAGATATGCATTCGCTGAGAAGGAGACACTGGCAGATCTAACGAGTGGTCTAGTGTAGGGCAGGCAGAATGGCTCCAGTTACAGTGTGGGGTGACTTCATGGCAGGTTATCTGGAGATAATGAACCTGAGAAGATCCCCCAAGAAGTTAAGAAACCCAAGCTGGAAGAACACATATCACCTCAAGGAGCACCGTAGACACAGACTGCTCTTATACTAATGGAAAGATATTGTTTAAAATGTAAGCCAAATGACCTGCAGTTGCAGGTGCCAACCCATGGTTTTGTGGAACAGTCAGTCCTTATCATCAGTCTTTATCCGTGAGGACACAAGGCTACTTCTTTCTACTTTGGTAGGAATATTAAACTAATTCCTTTTGGGTAGTATAAAGCTTGTGGTGATATTAGTTGTAAAATATACTTCCGCAATAAAATTTAAACAAAATCAGTAAATAACAATCCCCAATAATTAACTCTAGTCTTAAAGTCGTGTCTTCACGTCAAGGGCATAGATTCTTCCTTTGCCATTCTTTAAGAGTCTCTTTTCTTGCCATCCTGCAGGCAGCCCTCCATCTTGTTTGTTTAGACCAGTGCTATGGCATCTTGTTTCCTTTGCTGTACACTCTTTCCTATGAGGACCAATATTTTTCAGAGACTGGGAGTAAGGTAGCAACTGACTCCAAAGGGATAGTGCATGTCTGGGAGTGACAGAACAAATGCTTGGTTATAGAAAGCCTTTTTGGCCTTCAAAGTATCTGTGTTTTGTAGAGATAGCATACTGTCTCTAAAACAATATTAGGGAAATCCTGGAACCAAAGCACCTAAAGGCTAGTTCTTTTTCTCTTTTTAAATTTATTTTGTTTTCTTTCTTTTTTTTCAAGACAGGGTGTCTCTGTGTAACATCCCTAGCTGTCCTGCAACTAGCTCTTGTAGATCAGGCTGGCCTCAAACTCACAGAGATCCATCTACCTCTGCCTCCTGAGTACTGGGATTAAAGGTATGTGTCACCAATGACCAGCTAAATGCTAATTCTTTAAATAATTCAAAGTGAAATAAATGTTTTATTTGTTAAAAAGTTCTGAAGTCCAAAGAGATTCACTTCCATTGTGACTATGAGTTATTAAAATGCAACATATACATAACAGAAATATAATATAATTGAAGGGGTGTTAATGCTGCATCTGGCTTGTGTTGGACATTGCTGTGTGTTACGCCCAAAGTATGAATCCCCGAAACATCACCACAAACCATATCTGATGCAAAAGCAGAGTCTTTATTGTGAGTTAACTCAGGTCCCTCTGTCTGTCCGAAACAGCAGCAGTAGCAAGGACAGCAGCAATAGCAACAGGAGCAGGCCAGGAGAGACACCATCACCCACCCCCCACAAGCAGCAAAAATAGGGAGTTTATATAGGGGAATTCCAAGCCTCTGAGTGGGGTTAGGGGAACTGCAGACTTCCAGGGATTGGTCTGTTTTTGTTTTTGTTTTTTGTCTGATCAGGAATTGACTGGTTTTGTGTCAGGGCAGAGTTAGCTCTGATTCTGGGGCCAAACAGTGTTTCTTTCTTTGGATCTTTTTATCTTTTTGACTCTAGTTTTGGGACCAGGGTGAATATCTTTGATATGCTCTAAATCGAGGGACTTAGTGCATTGTTTTGGTCCTGGTTTCAGGGTCTGGCTTTAGGTTTGGGGTCAAAGTGTCTTTTCCCTGTCTCTGGTCCCATTTTCAGAATGTGTCTCTTTCCTTGGCTCTGAACCTGGAGCCAGGCTGTTTGAGGGTTATGCTGGGGCTATGGACTCACGGAATCTGTGGGAGGCTGGGCCTCTCTCTGTGTTCATTCATGAGTTCTTATAAAAATCCCATGTGGAAGGCAACACTATCTCCATTTTATAGAGGAAAACGGAGAGAGCCAGATGAAAGTAACTTAGAGCACATAGTGCTAGTTAGAGGCAATGCAGGACCTGCTTTGAGTCTATCTTACCCAGATGATGACTCCCCACTGACACACAGTCCTGGCTGTTCATGGGGAAGACTGCCAACAGTACACTCCATAATGAGAGGGCTCCTGCCTGAGCAGCATTCAGCCATCTCAGGCATGGCCTCTGCCTAGGGCTGGATTGGAGCCCCAAGGCTCCTGCCCCGTTGGTGACCTCAGTTTTGTCACTGTAGTGAGGAAAATCTCCCCCTTTGCAGAGCCACCAAGGTAGAGCCCAAGATCTGAGTCACATCTCTCTCGACTGCACTGGCAGCACAAAAACAAACAGCCACTTCAGGGCGGTTCTGTCAGGAAGATAAATGCTGTCTCATTGATCCCCTCACCAAGGAGCTTGTCAGAACGGCAGCTGCTAGCCTGAAATGCTTTGAAGACTGAACCCGGAGTCCAGTCCCAGCCCTTTCTGCTGTCTTGACTAGCAATTCAAACTAGCATGACACGTTTGAATCCCTGTCACAGTCTAGGACAGAAAGCAGAACAAGTGAACGACTATTTTCCAGGGAAGTGTGTGGCAGGCTGCCAATACCAGGGTAGAGCACGGGAGACACTCTCTGCCAGAAGATTTTTAGTGCCAGCCCAGGATTTACACAGGCCAAAATCCACCTCAAAAACAAAGGGAAATCTTGAAGGTCAAAGACATCAAGAAAAGAAAGGGTGAAAATTCCACTTGTTGCAGGAAATAGAACAAGGCAAACTGCTTTATGAATGTGTGAATGAATGTGGATTGCTTTATGAATGAGTGTAGATACACGTGTCTACATCAAGCTTTTCTTTTCTGATGTACCCTCCAACTTCATCCCATCTATTTTCTTACCAGTTATTCCTGTGTCCCTGCATTCTGTCACCTGGTACTTCTGAGTTCTCAGATGATTAGACATAGGCAATTTCCTCAACTTCCCACGCACTAAGAAGTGGCACAGCGTCCCCACGCACTAAGAAGTGGCACATCGTCCCCATTCACTAAGAAGTGGCACAGCGTCTCCACGCACTAAGAAGTGGCACAGCGTCCCCATTCACTAAGAAGTGGCACAGCGTCCCCACGTACTAAGAAGTGGCACAGCGTCCCCACGTACTAAGAAGTGGCACAGCGTCCGCACGTACTAAGAAGTGGCACAGCGTCCCCAAGCACTAAGAAGTGGCATAGCGTCCGCACGCACTAAGAAGTAGCACAGTGTCAAGGGTAATGTATGGGTAAAGACAGAGGCAGATGTTCTCCAGCCTCAGCATCACCTTTCACTCTTTGGAGGAGGTTCGTGCAGTGGTGAAACTGTCCACCAGGTGGCAGTCACAGTTTAGCTTCATCTTCATTTCTCCTGTGGAAAAAAAATTGTCCCAGTACCGCCGTGGGAGGGCACATGATTTATATTTGCCACAAAATGCTCTGGTTTCACATATTGTCAAACCTGGGGTTCCACTGCTTGCTTTTATAATTACAATTTACTTTTTCCTCTCTCTGGGACCTTGAAAAGTAATAGCATAAGAAGCTAGGTACACCTTGAACCTGGAAGATCAGCTCACACACTGATGGTTTCTTAAGGGGTAAACTTCGAGCCAGAGTTGGGGGTCCATGCCTTTTATCCCACAGTAAGATCTGCCCTGTTTTTATTGTGTTCACCTCTTCTTATGTCTTTCCTCTCTGTCCCCTCCCTGTTCCTCTTGATGGTTAGAAAAATGGGGCCAGCTGATGCTTATAGAACCCAGTATAGGATCTGCTTTCCAGGTTCATTCCCTAGTGGCTATGGCCTGGATTAGAACTTCGCCCAAAATGCTTTTCTAATCCTGAGCCCTAGAGGTCAAAGTCTAAAGGAAAGGAGCTGGTGAAGATTTGTCATTGAGGAGACCTTAGAATGTGTGTATCTGAGAAGCTGACTTGATATTCTATGGAGGCTTCCTCTGAGAAAGCTGTTTGGATGGTTGAGCTGACAAAGGCTGTTGGAAGCCCCAAGTGATACTATTGGTTGTTATTATTATAGTTTAGGACCAAGATATGAGATATTATTTCTGCTCTCCAAGAATCCAATCTACTTGCCAAGATAAGAAACGTACTCAAGTAACATACAAGCTAGTTATTGCTATGTAATTCATGTCAATACATTTGCCTCAAGACTTCCTCAGAAGCTCTGTCTCTGGGTCCTGAAGGGTAGTGTGAGTTTTCAGGGAGGGATGATCTAGGTCAAAGTTTAACTAGAAAAAGATAAGAGGCCATCCTGGGCAGCCATGAAAAATCATGCCGTGGAGGCATGGGTATAGGCACATAAGATCACAAAGAGCTGGGGCTCAGCGAGTTGAACCCCTCAATATTAGATGGTTCCTTTAAAATTCTATTTAACAAAAGGACCAAACTGAAGTGAAATTCTAATTCCTTACTTTATGGAGTGATGGTGTCCCAGAAGCCCAGGGAAATGATGAATGTTTAAAGTAGTATTTATTTCCGTTCTTATTAACTACTGAGAGTGACCTCATTCATTCAACACATATTTATGGAGTATGTTCACTCTGCTGGATGTTTTGTGGGAAACTAGGATATATCAAGCAAAATTATTCTCTCTGGAGCCTTTGTGCAAGGAAAGAAGACAAGAAATGTGAATATAACTACGCTGTCAGGGAGAAAGACAAAGGCTCTAAGGTAAGTACCGAAAAAATATTTCAGGAGTCCAGCACAAGAGAAAAATTATTTCCAGCTGGGGTTCAGTGGTAAGATGTGTTTATGTAAAGGTAGGGTGGAAAGAAGGACATTTTTCATGGAGTAAGTGGCAGGTGTGAACCGGGAGGGTGGGAAGAAAAGACCAGACTGGAGCAGAACCCAGGAAGCTGAATGCTGGAGGAAGAGTTGAAACTTTGGTTCTGGTGGCTGACAAGCCTCCTAAAGAGGTTAAGGAGTCTAAGTTTAGCAGGATCTTATATATTTCGAGGAGGTGGACAAATCAATTTGGGGAAAGATCTATATATCAGAAGATGAGCACATAACCTCAGGTCTTGCTGGGAGAGAGAAGGAACATGGAGGTGACTTACTGACTCTGAAATGAATATGATTTTTTTGGCCATAATTACAAAAATTGCCACCACCATCAGACACACACAAATAAAATAAAAGTATCAGATCAATGAAAATTCCTTTTTAGGTAAAATCAGGAGATTCTCTCTCTCTCTCTCTCTCTCTCTCTCTGAATATGTAAATATATCCACATAATATAATGTATACTTGTTTGATTATATTTAAATATATATACATCAGGGCATTGGATGTGAGCCTGAAGAAGTCAGTGGCATTGGATCCCCCTGAGCTGTAGTTACAGTTACAGCTGCTGGACTTGGATGCTGACTTGGATGCTGAAAAGTAGACTCAAGCCTTTGGATGAACAGTAAGTGCTTTTAACTGCTGAGCTGAGCCATCTCTCCAGCAACTTAGTGGGTACCCAAAGCAGTGGAGAACAGAAGAAATGATGCATGAAGAAGTGACCAGCAGGAAGAGGGCAGCTATTTCAGGAATTTCCAGTTTTCCCTAGAGATGGGGGATTGACCTAGAAGTGCAGAAACTACATCCGGTGACTACAGTAGTGCGTTGTGGGAACTGGGTTGGCCAGAGTGGCTGGCATACATCATGGGATGCATCACAGAGGTGCATCAGACAATGGCAGGTAGCAAGAACCAGCAGAGGCTTCGAGAGGAATTGCATTCCTGAACCACAGTTTCTCTTGTGAGGCATTGGTGTAGCTATCCGCTAGAGACACAACCACTAGTAAAGAGGCTTCCTGTAAATAGCAGGTCCAGGCATTTAAAGGATGACCAAGTAAGTAAAAGCTGAGCATAAAATAAATCAGTACAGTTTCCTTAAGAATAAAAGCAAAAGTGCGTTAGACATTTTCCCAATGGAATATCTTTCACTCCAGGAATACTGCAATGAAGCACAGTGTTGTGATCAAATATTTCACTGTCGGCTGGAAGAGAAACACACCAGTCATCTCTGTCAATGAAAAATAAAACTGAAAAGGAAAATACGAGAAGAACTCAAGGAAAAGATAGCAAGAAAATGTGGAAAGACAAGATAGGAGTGGGCAGGTCATAGAGGAGAAACCACTCAATCATCAAAGAAATAAAGAAAAATGTAAGAAGCACAATGAGGAATATACTGTGCTTTGGGAAAATATAAATAAGAGAAATTACCCAAACAAATGCACATTAAAAACATACACCGTTTTATATAGAATATTACAGTGTGAAAAGGAAAAGAACTTCAGTATTTGTACAACTGGTGTATTTTAAGGTGAAAGCATATATAATGGAAACGAAATATTTAAACCATGAAATTTAGTAAAATTTTACTTGAACGAAAATGACTTATAGATCTGTTTGAAAGTTTGCACTATGAATAAAGAATACGGACCTAGGTTGGTCAACATGGGGACACCACTAAGTAAGTTTATAAGATGTAAGGATTTTCCAGCCAGGTGGTGGTGGTGCATGCCTTTAATCCTGGCACTCGGGAGGCAGAGGCAGGTGGATCTCTGTGAGTTTGAGGCCAGCCTGGTC
>LOJH01055188.1:0-11909 GCA_001685095.1 Ellobius talpinus | reverse complement strand
CTTTATTAACCAATGGTATTCACAGCATACAGAGGGGAATCCCACATCAGCACATATCATCCCACAACACCCTCAAGATGTCAACAATAGTTATTACTTGCAGTGAGAGGGTCTGAAATCCCTTTCAACCAGATGACTGATATTTAAATACAAACTGTTAAAGCCAAAGAACTACAAGCTGGGCAGCTCTTACTCACTTATGGTTTTATTTGATTAAGGATTCCTCACACCATTACCCTCCTTTTCTTTCATCTATTTGTTTGCTGTTTTGTGGTTGTATGGAATAAAGTTAGAACTACGACAAATGTCTTTCTGTGAGTGTCCCTCTGTTGGGTATGGAGCAGGGAGGGTGAAAGGGAGAGAGAGAATAAATAAAATACAGGTGTTGAAAAGAAATGGCGAAATGTTGTCTCCAAAGGAAAACTGAAAGGAAAGGTAAAATGAACCAGAAGAACTCTGTAGTATTGAGAGAATCACATGTCCAGTGTGACCTTACACTCAGGGAATCAGAATGTGCGGAAGCCAAATGTGAGTTGGAAACCTGCCAGTACAAATGCACAAAGACTCTACATAGTGAAGCATTGTTTCTGTGAGTAAATGCCAAGACTGGCCCTGGGCTAATTGAAATGAGCAGCTGCACGGGTCACGTAAGAATAAGGAGCGAGTACTAACAGGTGCAAGGGACCACAGGCTCTCCCTTTGTCAGTATTGAAGTAAACAGGCGAAGCTCTTCCCCTTAACATCCTACAATGTGAAACTTCAGGCTGCAATTGAAAGCTGCCCCTGGCATCTCCTGTGTCCTTCATTGAATGTGGAGTGCCTGCAGCTTCTCTAATTCAAACCCAGGCAGCTACCTATGTGGAGGTGTAAACAGGCACTGTGTCTTCCACTGCTGTTCCACAGGACAGAGGGAAATGCTGAGAGCTTCTAGCAGGAGCAGAGAGTCTGCCCCAGTACACACTGTTTCCTGAAGTTGTTTTACTTCAAGAAGCCTCTGGTGGGGGCAGGACACTGTCTCTCCCATTCCTGATTCTGTGCAGGGCCTCTGTAATCTTATTCTTTGTTACCTTCGGGCATGAGAAAGCACCAAGTCTATCTTTGCTAAGTTGTTTCATTCCCTCTGAGTCTGGGCTAGTCTCTGTCCAAAAAATAGAGCTAAAATGATTCCTGAGCATTAAAAAATTAGCATTCTCCCCACAACAACTTCAGATCAGTCCAAGAGAAGTCTCTGCAAGTGTGCTTTAATGATCCATCAAAGATACAGGGTTTAATTTTAGTCCAGAGATATTTTTTACTTACGTTTACTAATACGTGAGGTTTAATAGTGAGATGTTTTTGGAGTTGTTGCTTTGTTTTGGTTTTAAATATAGGAGGAAAGGAATCTGGGAACTCTTGAACAGAATCACAGCTGTTGATGCCATCATCAGGGAAAGGAGCCATCTTAGCTACAACCTAGAGTGGACTATCTGGGGTCTGCCAAGCGTTCCTCACTGTCATGGGTTCTCATTCCGAACAACCTGGAATTCTGCCATTTCCTGAGGGTAGATTAGCTAGAGGATTCCTC
This sequence comes from Ellobius talpinus, assembly GCA_001685095.1. Taxonomy (NCBI): domain Eukaryota; kingdom Metazoa; phylum Chordata; class Mammalia; order Rodentia; family Cricetidae; genus Ellobius; species Ellobius talpinus. The sequence goes on along the minus strand of LOJH01055188.1, from coordinate 10,345 downwards.
TCCCCTCCTCACTGGGTACCACCTTAGCATACTGATACAACTTCTGTTTTGCAAAGTGTCTTATTCCCTTTATTTTATCTTCTGCATACAAAGCAATACTGAAAGAATAAAAAGCACACTTTTTGTCTAAATAGTCAGATATTCCTAAGAACAACCTTAAAGTTATTCTACAGCTTGCGTAGAACCAGCTTCAGATCCCATGAAAGATTGTTAGTAAAGTGAATAAGAAATGTGTCTCCAGTTGAATCTTGGGTGAGACTCAAGAGAACACAGGATAGCAGCTTAGAACCTACTCCCTCTGTAGACTTACCCCTTCTGTGGCACTGAAACAAAGCCATCTCCGGGTGCTGATTGGACTTCATTAACTTTCTGTAAAGTAATGCGTCTGATTTTCCAGTTTTGCTTCATTGCGCTTGGTTTCGATGAAGAAAGTGTTGGCATATAAAAAAGACTGGACTTGATTTTTGCCTGATTGCCACTACAGTTTAGTATCCATGGGGATGTGCAAAAGATGAAGGTGTCACGGTTTACATCTGATCACGGTGGTTAGGTCAAACTAGCTGCATGAGTTTCTGAGCTATCCTGCAAATAGTCCCCTCTACCCTACCACCACCATGTGCTCCTACTATTCGTACTTAGAACTAATTTAATTAATTAATACCTTTAATTTAGTTCTGGTCTCTGCTGTCCTTTCGGTAAGCTCTCTTCCTGGGTCTTTGGTTTTTCGGTGGTTTAATAATTCTACGTTGACCTCTTTTGGTCTTCTTATTGCCTTCATGACTTTTTATTTTTAGCCTCCGTTTTGTAGCCTACTCTCCAGTATTTAAAAAAAATAGTTTTTGCATGTTTATGTAGGGCACATGTGTATGTGGTGCGCATGTGTTTGTGGTGCGTATGTGTTTGTGGTGCGCACGTGTATGTGGCACTCCTCTGTGTGTGGTATGCATGTGTATGCGGTGTGCATGTATGTGGCACTCATGCGTGTGTTTGTGGTGCACATGTGTGTGTGTGATGCGCATGTATATGTGGTGCTCATGTGTGTGGTATGTATGCTTTTGTGCTGTGCATGCAGTGGGGTGGATGTGTACATGGAGCGATGCCAAAGGCTGGCACTGAGTGTTTCCCTGGATCAGTCTCCACCTTACATATTGATTCAGGTTTTCTCACTTGAACCCAGAACTTGCGGACTGATGTTGTTTCATGAGCCAATTTGCTTCAGTTTTCCTGTCTCTGTCCTGCAAGAGCTGGAATTACACATGGGCAGGCAAATCCACTAGGCATTTTGGAATTCTGAACTCCAGTCTTCAGGATTGCATGGCAAACACTTTACCCTTCTAGTCATTACCCCTCTCCCAGGGAAAGCTGACATTCAGATTCCTCCAAGTAGACCCAAAGCAAAAAAGTTACATCTACTAGAGTCATGAATTAATAAGTATCTCCCCAAACTGTTAGCTATGGGATTGGCATTTAATATATGTAACTACTGACTAAATACAACCTGCAAAATATGTCTAGTAACTGTAGCTTAGCAGTTTGGGGACTTTTCTGAGAATTTGAAAGAGTAATGCCTGTAGAGAAGATTTACTCAATTGCTCAGTATCTTCTCAGTATGAGAGATGTGGACACAAATGTTTGTTTCTGAGAAATATAAGAGACCAATCAGGTCACACTAATGTAGTTGGCTCTTTGTTACTCTTTGGGGACTCACCACCAAACTCCCACATAAATACACAGAGACTCATTCTTACTTATGAATGTCGGGCCTTAGTTAGGCTTGTTTCTAGCAAGCTTTTCTTAATTTAAAATTTCCTGTACACCTTTTGCCGTTGAGTTTTTACCATTTCTTACTCTGTACGCCTTTCTTTCCTTCTTACTCCATGGCTGGTTGTGTGGCTGGGTGGCTGCTCCCTGGTGTCCTCCTCTCCTTCACATTTTCTTACTCTCATTCTCTCAAGCCTAGATTTCTCTTCCTATTTATTCTCACAGGGCAACCCTGCCTATCCCTCTCTTGCCTAGCTATTGGCTGGTGAGCTGTTATTAGACCGCTCAGGTGTTTTAGACAGATGAAATAACACATCTTTAGAGAATTAAACAAATGGATCATAAAAGAATGCAGCACATCTTTATATCATTAAATATTACACAACATGAACAAATGTAACACATCTTAAATATTACACTACACACTAATATCATTTGAATTCCTTAGTAACATGCAATCCATGTACCTGGTTCATAGTGGAAAAAGACAGGTTGTTCATAAGTTAGTAAACTCCTTGTGTCAGAGTTCATTTTTACCAGGAAAACAGTGGCTCCTGATATATCATCTATAAAACACTAACAATGTATAATATGATATTTATTTACATCAACTTCATATATTCCACACCAGGCTATTGTGACTCCTGAGTTCAATGACTGAAAAAAATATGTGTGAGAAGCATCAGAAATGTTTTGAGAAAAGCCACCAAGATTATCCAAGTTTTAGAAAAGTAAGGCCTTTGAGGAAAGGTCAGAGGCTGGGGATTATTCTGGATGAAGAATGATTTTGAGATGATCTGTGAGTATTTTGAGTTTTCTCGTTTGGAGAACAGTTTGTTAAGCACCATTTTTTCTGTAACCACTAAAGGCTAAAAGTGAAATGGAAAGGATTTAGGCTTGGAGGGAGATGTGTGGGCTGAAGAGGACCACCCGACTCTCCCCTACTGCAGCCTGGGTTGTACCTCCCTCCCTTTCTTCCTCCCTCTGTGCCTTGTTGTGAACTCATGTTTTTGGGGACCAGGGATGCTCTAACTTCCCCACTTACTTGCATGGAGTCCATAAAATAAGATATTTCCTTGTCAGAGATGTTTAACTCAAAGTGTTAAGGAAAAGTGATTTTATCCATATAATGTTTTGGATTCTTTCCCCTCCACCCACCATGGCTGTGAGGATCAAACCCAGAGCCTTCCATGGCCTAGGCAAAGCTCTCCACCAGTGAGCTACATTCTCACTCCTGCCTTGAATTTTGTGTTCAGAAATAAGATGACCATCATCAATAACTTTGATATTAGAGTCTATTTTATTTCCTGCTGTGGAAAGAAAAAAGACAGGATGAATAAAGAAAATGAAAAGTTTTAGGATTATCAATTTCATTAGTTGTAGTTGCATAGTCTTTTAAAAATATGTTTTTGATTTTGATTTTAGGTGTATGAGAGTTTTATCTGCATGTATGTGTGCACCACATGTGTGGCCTGGCAACAGAAGAGACCACAATAGGGCATTGAATACCCTCAGACCAGAGTTATGGATGATGGTGAGCCACCATATGGGTCCTGGGAATCAAACCTAGATTATCTACAGAGCTTCTGCATTTACCTGGTAGGACATATACCCAAACTCCTACATGTGAAAAATGTGCCTTGGGAAATGAAGAAGTTTAAGAAAAAGTTCTTGATTATTGTAGAGTAATGACAGAAACATTGGTAATTCTGTCTAGGTGTTAAATATGAAGAATTTTGGAAAAAAAACACCATATTAAAATTATTGTGATGAGGTAGGGTAACAAACCATTCTGTTTTTTCTAATCCTTGAACTTTATTGTTTCTCCTCCATTTCAGATTTAACAGTTTAAATAAGACATTTGTCACTTGTGGAAGTAAGATCTGTGATTCAAGAGGTAAACTTAGAAGAGCAGTGGGCATCACCTTTACACCCAGTTGCATAAATGTCTAATTTCCTTAGGTTCCTGAGCATGAGTTTTCTGTTCAAGTATAAATAGCTGTGTTTCCAATGTAAGTGCAATGACTCCAAAATGTCATACTTTTAAATACACTGCCACCTCCTCCTAACCAACTCCTCCTTCCCGAGTGTCTTGCAATTTCTCTTCTCCATGGGTCTCCTCTACAAGAGAATCTCACATCCTCGAGGAGTTTGTCAGCATCAATGGCTCTCCCAATCGCCACCCCAGCCTTCTGAGGCTGCCTTAACTGAACCTCCTAAAACATTAACCTGACCTGTCTTCATGCTTTGTAGTCCTTAGGGGCACCTCCCCTTCTGTGTAAATGACCCCTGAATTTTGATGGGTTTGCAGATCTACTGAGTCAGGATACCGCATGAGCACAGGCATGCACACACGCACCCACACACACCTATGCTTTTAAAATGCTATCGATTTACAGATGCCTATATTGTAAGATAAACAGGGTATTTTATGGATATGGGTGTTTTGACTGCATGTATATCTATGCAACATTTTTACCTGGTGCTGACAGAGGCCAGAAGAGGGCATGAGATCCCCTGGAACTGGAGTTACTGATGGTTGTGAGCTGCCATGTGGGTGTGGGAACTAAACCTGGGTCCTCTGGAAGAACAGTCAGGGCTCTTAAACTCTAAACTATATTCCAGCCCCCATTATTGCAGTGTGCTGCACAACTCCTTTGCATGCTAGTTGCAATTTCTTTGACCTACTGTAGTTACTCCCTTTCTTTCCTCCAGAATACCCTGTTTGTGCTTGTCATGCCATAGAGCTATGCTCCCCTTATTTCTCCACATTCTGGGAGCTTCTTAAAGATTAAAAAAAAAGTTCTATGTATCTTGGAGCCTTTGTGCCTTTTCTCTGCACCAGCCACACTCTCCTCCACATGCTCCTGGATTCCCGCAGCGATTAGTGTATAGAAAGTACTGAATAAGTGTTCCCAGAAGCGCGAGACAGAATGCTCTTGAGATGATGCCTTGGGAGTTAGTTAATTATTAAAGTATCTTTTGTACAGACAGAGGAATCTATAGCACTTTGAACATGGACAGATTGAAGTAGAAGATTGGCTTGAAAGGTAGTTTAAAAACGGAGTTTTCTTAAGGAGCATATGAATGAATCCAGAATTTGGATCTATGACTAAATAAAATAAAATTAATGGGCTTCACAAATTTGTTATAAGTACACATCTATGTACTGGCGAGGGAAAATAAAGGTGTATGGGAGACTTTACTTTTCTATATGAAACCATCATTTTTACGTTCAGCTTCTTATCTAAAACCACCACTATATTTTTATTTAAAAAGTGGAAAAGTAAAAATCCAATTAAGTAGCTGGCTTTTGATAACATATTTACATTAATACGATAAATATATTACTTGATCATTTTTCCCCAAAGGACCACAGGGCAGCTTATAGATGAGGGCTGATGTACTGGAGGGTCTCCAGAAAGGACTTGGTGGGGAGGGCAGGAGAACGTCCTTACATCCAGAGCAGACATCTGACATTATCTCCTCAAGGAGGAATAACCTTGAGTGGCCTGACATTTGCACAATGGCTTTCTCTCTGATCTGTCTGTGGTTCCAACTAATGACTTGAAAATACCTCAGCTGTTTCCTGAATCCTTCCTCCTATGTTGTTTTATGACAGTCTAATAAGACCTCAGCCTTTTTCCAATGACCATATGTAAAGTTAGTTAAATTATAATATTCTAATATTCAATGCTTAATTGGTGTTCAACAGTCAGTGCAGACTTTCAGGGCTGTGTAAGACGAAAGTAAAGACACAGACAGTGGAAATTTTTACTTTCGTGCTTTCTTGTTAGAAGATTAGGCTTTCTTTCCCTGTGATAGCAGGGAACCAAATTAGAAGAGATGAAGCCATAATATGGCTGTGGTAACTGTGTCTCCCCTCAAACTTCCTTCTTCAAATCAGCCTTGGGCGCAAATTCAAAGTGTGTCCACATGATTTCCCAGGTTGCTGTAAGCCAAGCGTATCACTCGAGGTTTTCTAGGCTAAATGTAATAAAAATTTGACCAAAGAGGGAAGAGGTAGCCTAGACAAAGGGCTGAATATCCAGAGGTAAACTACATAGGAACATACAAGGCTGCCCAAGGCTGCCCAAGGCTGCCCAAGGCTTGCCCTTACCCAAAGGTACCACAGTTTCATTGCTGTTCCAGGTTTGGTAAGTTTACGATTTTATCCCCTTGCCCATCTGGGTTTTAGATGGCAGATGACCTAACTCCCATTTACACTCCAAGCAAGAAGAAAGAAAGAATAAGGAGAGAGGAGGAGGGTTGTTACACCAGCAAGGTTAAATGTGCCAAATGTCTTCACTGGTTACTATGGAGTCCCACAGACTACGATGACATCAAATAGCCTCACCCAGATACAGCACAGGCCTGTGAGGTGAAAAGCTTTTTCAGGCATGCTCCCTGGGCCACTAGTAAGAATGATGGATGAAAGAGTACTGAATGGGAGCTAAAAACACATGCTATTCTGCTCATTAGCATTCATTTCTATTTTATTTTCTTACACACTCAAATAATTCTTTAAGTGGAGATTTATGTATTTGGTGGGGGGTGGGGCACAGGCATGTGATGTTGCCCATGCAGAGACCAACAGATAACTCATTACCAATCACTTCTCTCTTTCCACCTTGTTTTGAGACAGCAGTTTCTTTTTTCTTTCTTTTCTTTCTTTTTTTTTTTTTGCTTTGTATTATAAGTCTAGCTGATTCGCCTGTCTCCTCCTTCCATCTCACCATAGGAGTGCTAGTGCTGCAAATGCCTGCTGCCACATCTTTTTCTGTGAGTTCTTGAACTCAGGTTGTCCAGCTTGGGTAGCATGTGCTTTTTGTTACTGAGTCATTTTCCCAGCCCAGATCCAAGAATTTTTAACTCAGGAATGTGTCTCTGTGCTCTCACGTGAAATATAGTGTTCCTTGTATCCAAGGAGTCACAGAAAGGGTGCATTCCTTTCTGTTTCTTCCCCATATCTGCTGCATAAACTAGAACGTGTTGCATGTGGCCTATTTCCATGTTCCCTGGTCTATTCAACCAACTATTACATTTGCTAAAAATGTGCCTTTTGGTTGCTCTCCTACATATTTTATTGAGGAGATCTCCATGTAGCCTAAGCTAGTCTTAATTGCTCTGTAGCCAATGAATTTGATCTTCCAATCCATGGTCCTTTACCTCCTGAGAGCTTGGATGACAAATATGAACCACTATGCCCAGTGTTTTGTGATTCTGGGAATCAAATGACGTTTTCTTGCATGCTGAGCAAGGACTCTACCAAATAAGCTTCCTTTAGGTCCTGTTTCCTCTTTTTAGTAGTAAATGACCGCTGTGTTGAAAGGGTGTTTGTTTTGCATTGGTGTCTTAGTTGGGGTCTCTCTTGCTGTGTTGAAAGCATGTTTGTATTGGTGTCTTAGTTGGGGTCTCTCTTGCTGTGAAGAAACAGCATGACCACAGCAACTCTCATAGGGGAAAACATTTCCTTAGTGTGGTTTACACTTTCAGGGGTTTATTAGTCCAGTATCATCATGATGGGACATAGTGGCATGCAGGCAGACATGATGCTGGACAAAGAAATGAAAGTTCTACATCTTGATCCACAGGAAGCAGAAGGAGTCTGTGTTCACACTGTGTGTATCTTGAACATAGGAGACATCAAATCAGCCCCCAGAGTGACATACTTCCTTCAACAAGGCAGCACCTACTCCAAAAAGGCCACACCACCTAATAGTGCCATTCCCTATGAGCTTATTGGGGCCAGTTAAATTCAAACCACCACAATTGGTATTCTGTAAGCCCTCTTTCAGGAGACGATCAACATTCCAATTTTCCTATTCCTAGTCCAGCATGTACATTTCAGTTGGAGCAAGTTTTCCTGAATTAGATATTTGTTATGCTATATTGCATTTAATTTTTTAATGCTTTATTTTATTTGTGTTCAGAGGTTGTGGTTGTGTATATGAAGGAAGGTTTCTACAGAGGACAGAACTGGATGTGGGATCCCTTGGAGCTGCATATACAGGTAGTTGTGGGCTTCCAGATTTGGATGTTGGAACTGAACCTGCATCTTTTATAAGTGCAATAGGAGCTTTTAGCAGTTGTCATTTCTCCGGCCTCAATTATAAAATATTTTGTCATTCTATCCAGAAGATAGATGACCACTATGAAGCTAATTCCTTTGTGAAATTAAATTAGTGGTAGTCTCTGTATAAGCACTCATATCTGTCTGTCTCCAGATAGCTCTATAAGACTGATCGCAAGTCTCTAACATGGACCCTTTTCACATATTGGTTGCCTATCTCATGGTTTGGACAAAATTCCTGACCAAAGCAAGATAAGGAAGAATGGTTTATTAGGGCTCACAGTTAAAAGGAAAGTGAGTCTGTCATAAAGATGGCAAGGCACAGTCAGGAAGCAGAGAGTGATAAGGTTTTCTGCTTAGTTCTCATTCTCCTTTTTACTCAGTCTGGAATCACAGCACATAGGGTGAGTCTTCTGAGATTCAGTGAGGTGCTACGATGAAGACATGCTAATTTTCTCCAACAGTTGACAAAATGTTGCAGTGGAGTTAGGTGGACTTTGTTTGCAGGATTCCTATGAGTCTGTTGTTGTGGTGGATTCAAAGAAAGTGGCTCGCAAAGGGGATGGCACCAATGGAAGCTGTGGCCTTGTTGGAGTAGGTGTGGTCATGTTGGAGGAAGTGTGTCATGGTCTTGGCAGGTTTTGAGGTCTCATTTATGGTTAAGCCAAGCTCAGTGAGACAGACCACTTACTGTTGCCTGTGCAAGATGTAGAACTCCCAGCCACCTCTCCAGCACCATACCTGCCCACATGCTGCCTCATCCCACCATGATGATAATGGACTGAACCACTGAACTCTAAGCCACCCAATTAAATATTTTCCTTTATAAGAGTTGTCATGGTCATGGTGTTTCTTCACAACAATAGAAACCCTAACCAAGATGTTGTATGAACACGGGCCCTTTGTTCATCTGGGCCATCTGGCTAGCTTACACCCCAAATAATCACACAGAAACTGTATTCATTTAAACACTATTTGGCCATTAGCTCTAGCCTCTCATTAGCTAACTCTCACACCTTGATTTAACCCATTTCTATTCAATCTGTGTTCATCACAAGGTCGTGGCTTACCAGGAAAGATTTAGCATATCTGACCTGGCTTCTCCATGGCAGCTCTCTCTCTCATGCTTTCTTTCTCCTAGAATTCAGTTCTGTCTTCTCCGCCTACCTAAGTTCTGCCCTATCAAAAGGCCAATGCAGTTTCTTTATTCAACCAATGAAAGCAACACATAGACATAAGGAACTCCTACCTCACCAAGACAGAAGTTGTACCAGGAACTGGCAAATTTCTGTGATAGGCCTGATCATGCTTTTGTTTGGAAGAATTCAGACTTTAATATTTTGGGCTAAGAAGTCTATAAAATGCTTTAAGCACTGCTTAATGGACCATATTAGTAGGAGAATGGAAGACAATGGGTGCTGAGAATGAGTTGAACTGTGGCAGACTGGTTCAAGAGGTCTCAGAGGAGAAGAATTTTAGTATTTTACTTAGGGTTCTTTCTTGTGATATTCTGAAGAGGAAAGTGGCTGCCTTTTGCTATTGTCTAAAGAGTCTGCCTGAGGTGGAAGTGAAGTGTATTATATTAATTGGCAGAGGAAATCTCAGAACAGTCTAGTATAGACTATGTTGTGTGATTATTAGTGATAACTTTAATGAAGGTTTATAATGAACAGGAGGAAGCTGAGAAGGGTAAATTGCAAAATGTAAAATTTGCGGAGAAAAGGAGCACCAGGAAGTGGAAGGGAGCTAAGTCCTGTCCTCAAGGAGCTAAACAGATGAAGAAATGGAATAAAGGAAGTAGTGACCTCAGGGGAAGATCCCACCCAGCTAAACTTCCAACTCATGAAAAGGAATTAAGGAAAACCTAGAGTAGGGAGTGATGGTGCATCCTTTTAATCCCAGTGCTCCAGAGACTGATGGATCCCTGAGTTTGAGGTCAGATTGGTCTACAGAGCAAGACCTGAAACATCCAATCTTAGGCAGTGAAAGAAAGCAGAAAACTGGTGAAGATGCAATTGAACAAGGAGGCCATGTTCCAACCACAGCAAGCAGCAGATGGAAGATGTAGCCTCCTGGTTCTGACTTTAATGTTAAGGATAGACAAAAGAGATATGGCGCTTAATTTTGTGACTAAGGAAAGCTTCTGAGGTCAATCATGTGTCAGGGGTCTCTTTGAATGGGGACCTAGTAGATATGTCATTGCATGAAACTGTGAAGTTGAAGCCTGGATTGCCTTGGAGACCCCAAGATCTTATAGATGCCAGAGTCATGGGATACTTGCTGAGGGAAGCTACTAAAAGAGAGTGAAACCAGACCAAGAGAAAGACGTGTGTTTCAGTCAACAAAGTTGAAAGAAATGGAAAATAGTAAGAGTGTTTTGATATTAAACATGAATATGCAGAGTTTGAGGGTTGCCCAGCTGGTTTTCAGCTTTGCTTTGGTCCAGTGTTTCCTCACTATCCCCCTTTCCCTGTGTTTTGGAATGATTATGTATATCTTTTTTTCATTTTT
>LOJH01055187.1:0-11729 GCA_001685095.1 Ellobius talpinus | reverse complement strand
GTGTGTATGTGTAGTCATGCACACTGTGGTGGGTGTGTATGTGTAGTCATGCACACTGTGGTGGGTGTGTATGTGTAGTCATGCACACTGTGGTGGGTGTGTGTGACTCCAACAACTTGAAGTCAGTTCTTTTCTTCTCCCTACCTGTGGGTCCTTTACCTGCTAAGTCATCTTGCCAGCTCAGAGTATGTTATTTTCATGAACCATGGGAGGGTTTTAAGCAAAGAGAATTGGGTTTGAATTCTGTCTCTTCTTCTACCCTTCCCCCACCTCCATGCCCAGCTCTCAGTCTAGTCCAGGCCAGCCTGAAGCTATGTATCTCAAACTGGACTTTGTCTTGTAGTAATCCTCCCAACTCAGCACCCTAGAGGCTGGAATTACAAATGTGTGCCGTCATGCTCACTTGAACTGTGTTTCATAAGTGGGGTGTGTGTGTGTGTGTGTTGCACAATGTGGATGCCAGAGGCCAGTTTATATTCTGAGCAGTATCCAGAACCAAGGGGGAATAGATGGATTTGGGAGCTTTGAGGAAATGAAACAGACTAGTGTATGAGAGGGGTCCCCTGCATACTGAGGGACCAAATGTAGCTCTTGGTGTCTTTGTTGTTGTTTGTTTGTTTCTCGAGACAGGGTTTCTCTGTGTAACAGTCCTAGCTGTCCTGGAACTAGCTCTTGTAGACCAGGCTGGCCTCCAACTCACAGAGATCGGTCTACCTCTGCCTTCTGAGTGCTGGGATTAAAGGCCACCACTGCCCACCTGGCTGTCTTTTTTTGTTTGCAAAAAAATCTTAAGAAAAATTTATTTAAAAAAATAGCCATCTGGGACAATATCTTTTAAAACATAGCTGTTTGCTGATTCTTTGGAAATTTCACATCATGCACCCCAATCTCACTTACCTCTCAGTCCCTCCATATCTGCCCCTCACCTCAGCAGCAAACACCCAAAAGAACCCCCCCGTTAATTAAAAACAAACAATCTACCTTGCTCCTCTGCCTTTCCAACACCTCTTCATTCATCCTAGTGACATCAGGAGCTGAGGGGTGTCACGTCGTACACCATTTTATTCGATCAGCCCTGCCCACAATATGTTGATTTCAATTCAAAATCTCTGGCCTCTGACACATCATCCATCATCACTGGGCTCTCCCTGAAACTCCTCCCAGACATCCTGCCTTTGCCCTGAGTCGTGGAGATCCTGTAGCTCTGGTTCTGCAGGACCAGTCCCTTTGTGACTCCAGCAGGTCATAGATGGGGTAGATGGTAGGGGGGCAACCCAAGGCCCAGGATATGGGTCTGGTCAGTCTGGGCCACTGGGACTACCCCCTCAGGCAAGGGGCAGAGCCATCTCTCTATCGGGGCCATCTATCCCAGGTGGGGGGCAGGGTCAGCTCCTCTGTTGCAGTGTACAGTGAGGGGCAGGGCGAGCTATCCCAGGTCATGGTTCCTATGGTAACACAGGCCATGGACATTATCACAGACCCCAGCAGCAGCAGGAACACAGACCCAGATGTGGCCCTCAGCAGCAGCCCGTGCCTAAATGTCACCATGGCCCTGCTTGATGGCAACACAGGCCACCCCAATCAGTATGGAAGACCCTCGGACACCAACATAGTCTCAAGTGGCTGTCCAGATGCATGGACCCATGTAGTGGCATTTCATTTGTATTTTAATAAATACAGCTTGCCTGAAGATCATAGAGTAAAACAGCCCCACTGGTCAGCCTTACAGACCAGGTAATGGTAACACACACCTTCAATCCCAGTGGCCACACTAGTTGCCCTAGAAACTGGGCAGTGCGTGCCTTTAATCCCAGTGGTCCATGCCTTTAATCCCAGCCCTAGAGAGGATTATAAAACAGGAGGAGATGGATCTCAGACACAGTCTCATTCTGAGATTCCTGAAGGTACGATCACCATTTTCAGACTGAGGTCGAGGTAAGAGCCAGTGACCAGCTGCTTTGCTTTTTGGGTCTTCAGGTTGAACCCCAATATCAGTCTCATAGCTTTTATTAATTGTACAACAGACCCAAGCATGATCCTTGGCTGAATGTCATCATGTCCCCCAGTGGCAGCACAGGCCACCCATCAACATGGCCCCATTGGTGGCACAGTCCTTGGACACCAAAATGGTGTCTTTAACCCAGTGGGCTTCAGTTCCTTGTCCATCAACAAGCAAGCTAGTCTCCTCTTCCACAGAAGCCAGGAGTCACTTGGTACTTCAGAGCTCACACTGGGTGCAGCCCCCTTGTGGCCCTGTGTGGTGGCCTCTCTGGAATGTGACTGTGATGAATTAAACCGCCATTGGTCTTGTCTGTCCAGTGTTTGGGCCACGTGTAAACCAGGGGCAGAGATCTCTCCCTCACCAGTGAGCAACAGGAAGTGATCAAAGTGGGACCCTTGTAATAGTCACTGCACCTGTAGGGCAGGTGGCTGGGCCAGGACAAACCTGGGCTGGATCCCAGCTCCCACAGGCTTCCTCTGTGGGGTGCCTCGAGATAGTACACAACCTACATGCCCACACAAGGCAGCCGGCGGCATACTGGTGACTGGACTAAGATCAGTTGGCCCCAGACCAAGCCCTGGGAGGGAAGTGGCTTCCTCCGTTTCACAGCTGAGGATGTGATGGGGAGTCTGCAGCCCTAATCTTGAGCAAGGGTGCTGAGTGAAGGTGTGGAGAGACATCCAGGTTGTGCAGGACGGAGAATACGTTTAGGAAGGGAAGAACTGGAGTGAGGGCCTCTAGCTACAGGAAGCAGCCATGTTGCCCGCCCTGCCAGGGTGAGTCCTGATCATATATGTGCTTCAGACTGAAGAGTCCACTCCTTCCCAGGAGGTTTCAGCCAGCCAATGGCTCCAATGGTGACATTTCTAGAACCAGGTGCTTTTCATAATGACCACCTCTTGCTGGCTACCTTTGGCTGTGGATGACCTGGAATAATCCAGAGAGCAAGCGCTGACACACGGGAAACAGCAGGTCGGGGAGTAGGAGCACTTTGGCAGCTGGGTTTGATTAACCTCTGTAAGCCGCACGCCTAGAACTGTATCTGAAACCCAGCAGGCACACACGGGAGGGACTTAAAGGAAACAGTAAGATAAATTGAGCATGTGATGAAAGTCTGTGACCCCAGCAGCTAGGGGGCTGAGGCAGGAGGACTGCCTGAAGTTCAAGGCCAGCTTGATGGGAATCATGAGTTCAGGTTTCATAGCCAGGTTACACAGTGAGACTCTGACTCAAGAAAGCAAAACCAGTGGCCCAGAGAGACAGCTCAGCATTGAGAACACAGGCTACTGCTCTTGCAGAGGCCCCAGGCTTGGTTCCCAGCACCCACATGGTGATCATAAACACCGGTAACTCAGTGTTCCCAGGGAATCTGACACCTCTTTCTGGTTTCCACAAACACCAGGTATACACACATTGCACATAATACATGTAAGCAGAATGCTCATACACATAAAGTAAAAATAATACATAATTAAAAAAAACAGTCAATTGAATCAGCTTGCCTGCCTTTCTGCTGGAGTCCTTAGATACGGTTCCTTTAACAGTGAAATTAGGTAGCAGTGCTGATATTGCTTTGGCACAATGCCAAAGAGAATATGTGCCAAAAAAAGACCTAAAACAAAAATCAATGCCAGGCAGTGGTGGCACACACCTTTAATTCCAACACTTGGGAAGCAGAGGCAGGTGGATCTCTATGAGTTCAAGGCCAACCTGGTCTGCAGAATGACACTCACCTGCCCTCCAAGTCCCGGATAGTGTCTGGGAGTGGAATTCCCTTGGTCTCTGGGAGGGAGAGCAGGAGGACCAGGCTAGAGGCAATGGGCAAAGCTCCATAGGTGAGTGGTAGCATCAGGGGCAGGACCTGGCCGGTCATCTTAATCAAGGGGTCTCCTATAGCCCCTAGGCGGCCCACAGGCTGCAGGAAGCCATCTCTATCATCCTGTGGAGGAGAGAAGGCTCAGATATAGCTGCAGCTGCCGCTGGGCTGGAGGCTGGTATGGCTGGGCCCAGACATCCAGGAGTGGAACAGCTGGGTATAGGAGTCACTGTTTCATGTCCAGAAACAATCACCTCCTCCATGAAACCCACCTTGGTTTCCCCATAGGTCTTCAAGGTAACTCTCTAGGGCTCTTAGCATCCTCTGCATCTCTGGGCACGTGGGGGCAGCCTCAGCGTCTGCTAGGCCACTCAGCTCCCCGCTCTGAGTCTCCATATTACAGGAGAGCCAACAGACATTGTCAAAATGCATTAGTGTTGCATGCCTGTAATCCCAGTGGTCAGAAAGCTAAGACAGGAGAATTTCTGTGAATCTGAGGCCAAACCTCCAGCCTGGGTATCCTTGAGGCTTTAAGGGGTCCTTTCAGCCCTCCTTATTGAACCTCTGGGTGGGGGGTACTTACCTGGCTCTCTGACCACACCCACACCTGAGACCCCAAGCAGCACCTACCTCAGCAGTGTCGGGAAGAGCTCTGTCGTGTACACAGCGAGAGAAGTCAAGCAGATCCCGAAACACCCTTTCCCCAGGACAGCCAGGGCCACACGCAGAGTCTGCAGGTCTGCAGGTGCAACGGGACCATGAAGTGGAGGCAGGCAGTCCTCGGTAGAGCCAAGGCAGTGCCGGGCTACCCAGCACCAGGTGAGGACACAGTGCGGGATTAGGGACCTGGCCATGGGCCAGGGCAGGAAGACAGGTGTGCTGGGGTGGGCAAGCCTGGGGCAAATACACAGTATTGCCTACACAGGGCCTTGGGGTGCCCAGGTGCCTACAACCTTCTTATCACCCTTTTTCCTATTTGAGGACCAGCGGCTGCATGACAGAACCCCTAGCTGGAAGCCAAGGCGGGGTTACTCTCTTGTGAGTCTGGCTTGGGCTTTGTCTTCCTGTACTGTCTACCCAGTCTTACAGGGGCGGGAGGTGTGCCTCAGTGGCCTGCCACTTCCCTGGCCATCCTCAGTCCCACGGGGAAAAAAGAAAAAGTCTTGTGGTTGTCTTTAAGACAGGGCTTCTCTGTCTCAACGCACCTGCCTCTGAGACAGGACAGACCATTACAGTCACCACTGCCTGTCTGGAAAAGGTCTTCTAGAGGCCATGGAGCGGGCTCAGTTAGATACAGTGCCTGTCACCGCCTGTGCTCGCAGCAGCAGGGAGGTAGGACAGGAGGACCAGGAGTTCAAGGCCATCCAAGGCTACCTGGTGTTGCTTAGCAGCAGGAGAACAAACCACAACGTACAACAAACCCACATGGAAGTTTATAGATAAGGGCTGCAAAGGGGGAGTCGTGGAGACATGCCTCAGAAAGACAGTGGTGTAGAGAACGCGAGGAACGGGTGCAGTTGGCTTTTAAAGGAGCCTTTGCGCGTGTTTACAGATTTAAGCAACCACGCAGCGCATGCGCATGGATTACATCTTGACATACGACTGGGTGGTAGGACACTGGGACTAGCTAGGTATGTGCCTGGATACTGACAATGCATGTGCTGGCATAGGACCCTGGGGCTGGGTAGGTGATGCCGCAATTGCTAACATGTGAGAGTCTGAGGCCAGCCTCACCTACTTGAAATCCTGTCTCAAAACAACTGTAGCCAGAACAAGTGACAAGAAGAAACACCTGAGCAAAAGCATGTCTGAAAACACACACACACACACACTCATGCACACACACACACACACACACACACACACACACATGCACGCGCGCCATTCCTGCCCGCTCAGGTCCAAGCCCTTACTGTGTCACTGAGTAATTCAGGCTACTGCTTCTCTGAACCCCAGTTTCCTCCTCAGAGAAATGGTCAGGGGCTTTGTGACAGTCACAGCCCAGGCAGAACTGAGGTGCTGTGGCTGTGGCTCAAGCAGAGGGAAAGGAGAGGTGTCAGGGAAGGAAGTGGTGTGGCTGGGTGACATGCCTCCCTGCTCAGCCTCTTGTCTCACCTTGTGGCACCAGCACATCGCCTAAGATGCAGGACCCCACCAGGGCCAAGAAGCCCACCAGCGTCACGCGGCGGCCCAGGAATCTGAGCAATAGGACGATTGTGGCACGGCCCAGGAAGTCCACAGCGCCAAAGAGGGTCTGCAAGAGGAAGATGTTCCTGCCCAGGCTTTGCAGGTCCGGGACCAGGCCATAGTAGGACAACATTAGGGAGAAGCTGCAGGCAGAGCCAGAGTCAGGAGCATGCTACCAAGGAGTGACCCCAGCCTGCAGCATCCTCTCTCACTGGCTTCGTCCCCTGAAGGTGATAGCAATGAAGGTCCCAGCAGAAGGACCTCAGAAAGTTTTATGGCCCTGTTTCAGGGAGCACGCCCCTCAGCTGGGGATAGATCCCAGGGCAGATCTATGGGGAGAGGACTTCCCAAGGGACTTGAGTTTAGCAGTGGCTGCAAGGTGAAACTGTTCCTCACCACATAAGCCCCATCAAAGCCCCCAGTGGCTTTGCCCAGTAGATGCTGACAGCCTGCGGGGCAGCTGCAGAGGCAAAGCTTGGTGTGACTGAGGGTCCAGCTTTTCAGGTTTGTGTGGATGCTGACTGATCTGGAGCCTTCCACAGGAACAGAGGGGAGTTGTGGGTAACGGTGGGGTTAGCATTTCAAAGCCTCTGATTTGAATAACAAAAGATACTCAGTGGTCCTGGGAGAGCCAGGAAGACTTGAAAGGGTTTTTTTTTTTAGAGTGGGGAAGGAGGGTGAGGTCTGAATGTTGGCTTCCTTCTAATTTATCAAGAAGTGGGGGGGTGACAAAACAAAACAAAAAAACCCTAAAAATGAAAGATTACCAAAAAAGCATTTAATTGCATTTTTGTCTGGAGATTTATTATCTATAGTTATCACCTATATGTGGCTAACTATAGTGTAAAACAAACATTTTCCTCATTAGGGTTTGGGTTTTGAGATGGGCTAACCTGTCACATCCGGGTTTTTGTGTGGCGCTGGGAATCAACCCTAGGGCTTCCTGCTTGACAGGCACTGCACCCGCTGAGACACACTCCCAGCCTCAACATTAGTTTTATTGGAGACCAAATTCCAATCAAGCCTGACCTTCCTTTTTCAGGTGCTCTTTGGATGTTGTGCCAACTAAATTTGCTTACAGGGGACATTTGCTGATCCCTAGTGCTTCTCAAGGCAGGGCCTCTCTGTGCAAGGCATGGTGGGTGATAGTGAGGAACAGGAAGCTGCTTGGCTAGGGTTCAAGTGCAGTCTCCCACCAGCAACTACTCAGCCATCTGGGACCTCCTTGTCCCATCTGTGAAATGGGAGCTGTAAGGGGACACAGCACTTGTCGCCCTCTGGAGTCTGACTGTAACCATGAGCTGCTAAGGCTGGAAAACAGCACCCACTTCAGCTATGGTCCATCTCCAGGGGAGCCTGGCCCTGGTCTCCTGCAGGGACTGCCATTCCAGCTGTGCCTCTCAGCTGGCTTCCACCACACCCAAGCCCAGATCAGTTTCTCTCCTGTCTCAATCCAGCCTGCTAGACTCTAGTCTCTTGGATGCCACTGAGAGACCTGAAGGTGCTGGGTTTCCTGGACACCACCCTCATGCCCTAGCTATGCCTCTGAGAGAGGTACCCAACATGTCATACTTCAGCACCACCATGACACAGGTTCTTTGGGTGAGCATAGGCACACGGAACAGGTCTAGCACAGATCCCTGCATCTCGGTTACCTCCCCGGCCATGCAGGATTTCAGCACCTCAGAGAGGGGAGAAAGTGGGAGTGGGTGTAGAGCAATGGGCCTGTGCTGTGCTAGGTAGTGGCACTCAAGTGGACAAGAGCAAGGGCCTAGCCTAGCTTAGGCCTCTGGACCTGGGATTGGGAAGGGCTGCAGAGGTTCCCTCTGGCCTCTGTGGCTTCTTCTGCAGGCTTGGCTTACTGACCTGGGTGGAGGAGTAGTAGCGTGTGGCTTGTCATGCTCTACAGCCCTGATGACTGGCACCATGGCATGCCTACCCTGGTATCTCCACAGAGCTCTGTGTCCTCTGTCCTCTGTGGAATATCCTCCATATACTTTCTAAAAATAGCTACCTTCAAATAACAACCTTATTTCCCTGGATACATCATGAAGTTCCATGAGGCGGGTGTGTGAGACACAGGTTTAGATCACGGGTGAGACAGATGATAATAGTGGTATTGTTGTTATTGGTAGTGATGGTAGGGATATGGGTGGTGATGGTGCTGATGGTAACAGTCGTGGGGACAGAGGGCTTGGTGGGCATGGCAATGATGGTGGAAATAGCAATGATGATAGTGATGTTGGGGATGGTGATGATGTTGGGCTGATGGACACAGTGGGTGTTATGGTTTTTGTCTCTTTAAGAGACAAGCCACGTCCACTCTCGGCGACCCCTGCCCCCCTCTCGCCATCTTGATTCTCACTGTCTTCTCCCTTGGTGTGCGCTGCCTCTCTCTCCCACTTCCCTTCTCTGTCTCTCTCATCTTCTTCTCTTTCTTCCCACCCCGCCTCTAAGTAATAAATATCCAATTCTATTCTGTACGATGTGTCTGCCCATGTGCCTTCTACCTGCTGCCTGCTCACACCCACCCACCTCGCTGGGACCAGCTGCTCGCCGCTGGGAAACTGCACCTTCCAGGGACTCAGTGTCGCCGGGACCAGCCCAGCACCGCATGGCTGGGCTCTGCCCGGGGCTGGCGGCTCTTGGGACCCACTGCCCGGCCCCTGCTGCTCGGGACTGGGCACCGGGATCCACCGCCAGCTGCTCGGGACCCGCCAGAATTTATAAAAAAGCATAAAAGTGGGGATGGTAGAGATGGTGGTGAGGAGGGTGGGGATGGCAGAGATGGTGGTGATGATGGGGATGGTGGTGAGGATGGTGGTGAGCAGGGTGGGGATGGCAGAGATGGTGGTGCTGATGGGGATGGTGGTGAGGATGGTGGTGAGCAGAGTGGGGATGGCAGAGATGGTGGTGCTGATGGGGATGGTGGTGAGGAGGGTGGGGATGACTGTGGAGATGGTGGTGCTGATGGTGGCAGTGGTGATAATGGCAGAAGTGTAGATGGTATGGTGATAATGTTTTGTAGCGATACCGATGGTAATATTAGGGACAGTGTTGGTTGTGGTGAAGAGGAGCCCCACTGTGCTAGAGGAGGTGGTTGTAGAGATGGCTGTGGTGATTCTAATGCCGCTGCTGAAGGTGTTGGCGGTGATCTTGCTTTCATCCATGACAGCGGCAGTATTCATGTAGCGGTGTGTGCTGAGAGGGTTGTGTGATGTTCTTGGTAAACTTGACGGAGATGGTGGTGCAGTGGACAATGGCAGCTGGGGGTGACACCCTAGTGGACATATTTTCCTGAGTGAGAAGTAACAGCCTCTCACCTCTATGGTCAGTGTCTCCTTGGCTTCCTGTGGCCATTTATCTGGGCTACCTTCTGGAGTTCCTGAAGTGCTTTCTCTGACTGGCCTGTCAAAGAAGCATATATTTGGCTAGAACTTTGCTGTCCTAGAGCACCGTGGGTATTCCTGAGTTGGGTGGGAGGGGATGGTGGGCGGCAGAGCCCTCAGCGTGATGTAGCAGGGGAGCAGGAAGGTACTTCATAGCTGTCCTGTTAAGCTAAACTGGACAGTTTGGAATTCAGCTGAACCTCAACCCCCAGACTCCCTCTTTTCTAGTCTAGGCCACCCCCACCTGGCCTTTCTTGATGTCCAGTCTATGGACAGGCTATGCGGACACAGAAGCTGCCTCTCCAGCAATTCTGAGGTCATCTCTGTGGTAGAAAGGCCACCTGGGCTGCTGGGATGCTGGGTAAAGGTACTTGCTGCCAAGCCTGGCAACCTGGTTGAGTTTCTGGGAGTCACATGATGAGAGGAGAGAACTAATATTGGCAAGTTTTTCCCAGAGCATGCACAGTGACACACATGCATCCCCTCCCCAAGTAAGTAAATAAATAAATCTAAAAGAAAGCTTGGCCGGGCAGTGGTGGTGCAACCTTTAATCCTAGCACTTGGGAGGCAGAGGCAGGTGGATCTCTATGAGTTTGAGGTCAACCTGGTCTACAAGAGCTAGTTCCAGAACAGGCACCAAAGCTAAAGAGAAACCCTGTCTCGAAAAACGAAAAAATAAAGGAAGGGAGGGAGGGAGGAAAGAAGGAAGGAAGGAAAGAAGGGAGGGAGGAAAGAAGGAAGGAAGGAAGGAAGGAAGGAAGGAAGNACTTGGGAGGCAGAGGCAGGTGGATCTCTATGAGTTTGAGGTCAACCTGGTCTACAAGAGCTAGTTCCAGAACAGGCACCAAAGCTAAAGAGAAACCCTGTCTCGAAAAACGAAAAAATAAAGGAAGGGAGGGAGGGAGGAAAGAAGGAAGGAAGGAAAGAAGGGAGGGAGGAAAGAAGGAAGGAAGGAAGGAAGGAAGGAAGGAAGGAAGGAAGAAAGCTTGACTTACATACATATACACACAGCCACTTGGTGCTGTTTTATTCTGTCTTCTTTGGTCTTTGTTTGCTTGTTTGTTTTTTTAATACTTAATACCCTTAAGGCAGAGCTAAGTGAGTCTATAAAGCCAGTCTGCTTGTCCCCAATCTTAAGGGCTGCTGTCTTGGGGAGCATTTCTCTGGTCAAAGACACTGGGTTTGGCCAGTTTGAGGCAGTTTAGCACAGTGGCTAAGAGTCAGTTGGCCAAGGCCAGTGGCACAGACTGTCCTGGTGCTCAGGAGGCTGAAGCAGTAGGTTTGCAAGGCTAGCCTAGACCATGTAGTGAGTTTGAGACCAGCTGGGCAATTTTGTTTCAAAATAAAAAGTAAAAAGAAGCCCAAAATATAACTCAGTGGTACATTGGCCCCTCAGTCTTATCCCAAATGAAAAAGTAAAACATAGAATGAGCCAGCCTGTCCAAGTTCAGACCTTGCCTGTTTTTTTTTTTGCCAGCCTGTCTGATTTGGGACAGAGGCAATCAGCATCTTATCTGTAAATGTGTGACCACGCCTCTAGTGTCACAGACCACACCTGGTATGGACCAGGTTCCTATAACTGGTCAGCCAGGGGCGGATGTATCATCATCAGGCCACAGTCTTCCTCTTGGTTTATCAGCGCTAGTCACAGATTGGAAGCACTGTGCTGTGGATGACTTTGTCTGGTTTGGTTGCTGGTGTGTCTTCCGTGCCTGGAACCACATCTGGCCTGAGGCATGGACTCCACACCGTACAGTGGTCTGACTGGGGCATGGGCTCACTGGTTCCAGCACGCGGGCACCAGAGAACTATGGTGACATTCATTATTGGTTTTCCTGTCCGTCCCCATGGCCCCCACCCAAACAAGGATTTCCAGATGTTTGCAGGACTCTAAAAGTAACAGTGATACTGACAGGCTCATCTCCAACACTGGCTCTTGCGGACTTGGATGCCAAGTGCCCTGTGAGGGTCAGGCTGGGGTTGGGGACAGTGCTGGCCTGTAAGGAGGGTGGGATCAGCCCCAGCCCAGAGGACAGAGGCTGCTGCCCCATCCCTGCCTGGTGGGACCAGGATCTTCTCTTTTTCCAAGAAAAGACAGCAGCATTACTTTTGTCTGTTTTTAAGAATCTCATGGTTTTAACTCTGAGATTCCATCTTACACCTGTAAGAATGGCTAAGATCAAAAACACTGATGACAACTTATGCTGGAGATGATGTGGGGTAAAGAGAACTCTCCTCCATTGCTGGTGGGAGTTCAAATTGGTACAGCCACTTTGGATTCCAGTATGGCGATTTCTCAGAAAATTAGGAAACAACCTACTTCAAGACCCAGCAA
>LOJH01055184.1:6933-18843 GCA_001685095.1 Ellobius talpinus | reverse complement strand
TGTATCACATGTTGTATAGCTCACAGTGACTGTGCCTTTGTGTGTATCACATGTTGTTAGCACACAGTGACTGTGCCTATGTGTGTATCACATGTTGTTAGCACACAGTGACTGTCTGTGTGTATCACATGTTGTGTAGCTCACAGTGACTGTGCCTATGTGTGTATCACATGTTGTATAGCTCACAGTGACTGTGCCTTTGTGTGTATCACATGTAGACTAGAGAAGGCCTTGAGAACCTCCTGCAAGAGTTTGGACTTCCTATATTTTAGTCCATCTTTACTATGCATACCTGTCTCCTTGGGTCTCTGATCCTGCCTCCCTCCAGGGCAGGTAGACCAGCTGGCACTCAAACCTACAGGTTTATATAGAGGAAAGACCTTATTAACTTATATCACAGAAAGGTTGAGTGATTTGGACACAGCTTGATCCAGACACTCCAGTGATGTTTAGGATCTGTCTTTGTATTCTGCCTCTGCAGTTCTCTGCATGGACTTTCTGACAAGTTTTTTCTACATGGGGTCAAGCTACTCTATTAGGGTTATGTTTACATTTTCACATGTGGTTACTAACCAGAATGCAAAGAGGATTTCCCCACCTCCTGCAGCTCCAAGATGAACCTCTTTCTCACAGTACAGACTTGAATCAAATCAGTGGAGCTAAACCAGTGAGAAGGGTTTCACTGGACAGGAAGCAAGGCCACATGCTGAATCCCAGACGGTCTATAATGGAATGCCTCATCCCTGAAAGAAATTCAAGGTGATGCCACAGATGAGGGCTGGTGGTACAGCCTAGTGGCAGAATGCTTGCCTGGCATGCTCAAGTTCCTGGGTTTGGTCTCCAGCACGTGCATGCACGCACACACGCATGCAGGCATGCATTAGTGAGATGCTGGGCCAACCTATCACCGAGCTAACTCATTCTTGCGTTCTGTAGACATCTGCTTTGGGGAAGTCCCTCCCACTGGTGTCTGTGTCTGTCCTCTATGACAGCCCCATGTCATCCTCTCCCCACACTGCAGACTGCCTGGCATCTAAGAACAGCATGTGGCTGCCTAGCTTTCTCTCTCTAGCCCAAATGCTCACTGCATGAGTTTTTATCAATGTTCTCATTCTCTGTATGAGTGTGAGTGTTAGGCCCTCCGGGGGTGAAGGTGGTGTACGCCTACATACTCCCTGAGAAATGAAGCACACCACCAAGTACTAGCCGCTCTCAGGTGTTTCTTATTCATTTGGCTTTGAGATTCAGTCTTGCTGTGTAGCCTAGGTTGCCATCTTGCCCCAGGCTCCAGTGTATTGGAACTGCAGATATGCACTTCCATGCCCAGAGAGCATTTAAGTCTATAATGTTTAGAACAGCACAGTATATAGTAGCTCACAATACACACTAGTTATTAGTACTTGCAGGAGAGGTTTGAGCCAGGATCTCTCGTAGCCCAGGCTGGCTTTGAACTCTTAATGTAGCTGAGCACGATGCTGGATTTCTGAGCCTGCTACCTCTCTGCTGCTCACGTGTTGATATTATAGCCATGCACCATCACACCTGTTTTTGTTTCTAGATTTTTAATTTCTTTTCTGAGGCAGGGTTTCTGTGTAGCCCTGGCTGTCCTGGAACTTGCTCTGTAAACCAGGCTGGCCTTAAACTCAGAGATCTGCCTGCCTCTGCCTCCTGAGTGTTGGGATTACAGGTGTGCGCCACCGCCTGGCTTAGATTTTTAATTTTTGTGTGGGGTGACTTGAATGAGAATAGGCCTCATAGGCTCATGGGTTTGAATGCTCGGTTCCCAGATGGCAAACTGTTTGGGGTGAAGAGGTGTGACCTCGTTGGAATAGATATTAGAGGAGCTTGTCATTGGGAGTGGGCTTTGAGATTTCAAAAGCCCACAGCATGCCCAGTCAGTCAGTCAGTCAGTCAGTCAGTCAGTCAGTCAGTCAGTCAGTCAGTCANNCAGTCAGTCAGTCAGTCAGTCAGTCAGTCAGTCAGTCAGTCAGTCAGTCAGTCAGTCAGTCTGTCTGTCTGTCTGTCTGTCTCTTTCTGCCTGTGGATGAGAATGTAAAACCATGCCTGTTTCCCACCATTATGATCATGGACTAACCCTCTACAACTGAAAGCAAGCTCCCAACTGAATGTTTTCTTTTAGCTGGGTTAAAAAACAAATGTTTAAAAAAAACAAAACAAAATGTTTTCTTTTAGCTGGCTTGAAAAACAAAACAAAACAAAAGATTGAATGCTTTCTTTTATAAGAATTGCCTTGGTCGTGGTGTCTCTTCACAGCAACAGACCAGTAACCAAGGCAATGTGTATGACTGTTTTGCTTGCCTGTATGTATATGCATCACAAGCATGCCTACAGAGGGTTGTGACCCACCATGTGGATGCTGGGAATGAACCCAGGTCCTCTGCAAGAACAGCAAGAACTCTTAACCACTCAGCCATCTCACCAGCGCCAACACCTAGTTTATGTGGTGCTAGAGATCCTGGCTTTACACATGCAATGTAGGCACTCTGCCAACTGAGCCACATTCTCAGCCCCGCTAATGCTAACTCATACTTTAGCTGGAGACTCTGCAGTCCCTGCCCACAGTCATAGACCCGCAGACACAATACAGCCCTGCACCCAGTAACTGAGCACTCCAATCGCCATTACGGTCCTGTGAACAGTGAGGTGGGCAGGACACTTTTGCTTGTTCCTTATCTAAAGAAACTGAGGTTTGGAGAGGTTGGGCCTCTTGCCCAAGGTCACAGAGCTAACCAGTAGAACTGGAGCCAGGCCCTTCTTGCTCCTTTGAACTTCTTCTTCCTTGAAGAACAGTTTCTTCTGACAGGGTCTTGCTATGTAGTCTAGGGTAGCCTCCTGCCTCAGCCTCCTGAGTGCTCAGATTACAGGTGACTATCAGCACACCTGCTTTCTTGAACTTGGCCGAGACTGTGCCTTGGCCCCTGCCTCCCCAAAGCCATTGCTGGTGTTTCCTCACCCTCTCAGGACAGCCCAAAACCTTGGCAAGTGACAATAACGAAAAGAACCTTTTTTTTTTTTATGAAGCAGGGTCTCATACGTAGCCCTGGCCAGGCACTTATATGTGGACCAGGCTGGCCTTGAAGTCGCTGTGATCCTTTTGCTTGTCTCTCCTGTGATGGATTTGCAGGTGTGGGCCACCACATCTGGCTCTAAGACCTAACTTTCCTTAGTACCCCGTAGATGTGTGTCCAGCTCTCCATGTAAGGCGGGTAAGACCATTATAAAGGGGAAATTGGGGCTGAGATGAAATTAAAGTGTCTTGCCAAAGGTCACGCAGAGGAGTGAGTCAGGAGTCAGAACTGTGATTCTAGCAAAGGCCTTTCTTGCCCTGCCCTTGCTTTTGTGATAACCCACCACCCCCTGAGGGTCAGTTGTGTGCCTGCTGTCAGACTTGTCTGTACTCAGTGGCCTCTAAACTGTGGCAGAGCACCCCACCCTACCCCAGGCTGAGAGCCCTATAAAGGGGAGAGCCTGGCTCGCTTGTCCTCTCAGCCCGGAGCACAAAACAGGTGCTCCATACTGCCCAATTCTTTTACTACTTCCGGGTCTCAACCCTGTGAAGCAGAGGGCAAGGGTGTCTCCTTTGAAGCCCTGAGCCCCGAGAGAGGAGAAATGATTCCCACGGCCACCCAGGAGTCCGTTTCGGGGCAGCGACAAGAGCAGTGCTCCTGTGGCCGACAAGGCTCTCGAGCTGGTCGCAGCCCTTCGGGAGCTTTCTCCGATGCTAGAGAAAGGACCTCGAGCAGGCTGCGGGCGGCCGGGGGAGGGATGAAGGAACGGGATATTTTTGCGTTTTGACATTAAAAGAAGAGCAGATTCGCGTCAGCATCTGTCAGGGAGTGGGGGGTTGGAGCTGACGGCGTGGAGAGCGGGTTGTCCGGGAGCGAAGGGCCGGGCCTCTATGAGCTCCGCCCCAAAGGGGCGCTGCCACCGGGAGGAGGCCGGCGCTCGGCCGCTGCTCATTCATTGTCTTGACAGAGCATCCTCGGCGGCCAGCCTGCGGCTCCTCCATCCTCCTCTCCTTCCTCCTCCACTTGCGGGGGTCACGCTCAGCTCCCCGCAGCAGGTGAGACTGGGCGCTGGGGGAGGGCTGGTCACAAGGGCCGGGCATCGCTGCCATGGGCCACCTGTGGGGCCAGCGCCAGCGTGGGAGCAGGGCTGTGGGGGCGGGCGAGCTGTCAGGGCCACCAGGCTGTGGTCAGGGAGCCTGTGCAGGAGCCTGGCCGGGAGGGCCCGGGACCAAGGAGTGCGAAGCAGCAAGGAGGTCCCAGAGTGCTTCAAGGTGAGGGCGAAGGACCATCGTGACCAAGATGGAGGTGGGCGCGCTGGGAGCGACCGCAGCTGGTCTCGGGACCTATGTCCCCGGGAGGGAGCTTCTGGGCCGTGAGGGTGGGGGCCAGGGTGGGGTGAGCCAAGTAGCTGCCCGGAGCTTTGAGACAGGAAGGGGTTGAGTGCAAAACAAGAAAAGACCAAGTTCCCCTTTCCGTGGTTTCAGGGCTTGGTACCTGGGTGGGGGAGGAGGTCGGGTGGGGCACATCTTCCTGCCCTCACCTCTAGATTGGGGTTTCCTTCTCCCAAATCTAGACTGCTCACTGCGGGGGCTTATGACCCCTTCTTGTCTTGGAGACTTCACTCGTGCATTTCGCCTGCTTTCTGTGTAGAGCTGGGAGCCTCCTTAGGGCTAGCAGGGTGGGTGAGGGTTGAAGCCCTAACAAGGGGCTCCCCATTAAGGCCGAGCAGATGGGTGAGGCTGGGGAAGTGGGCAGAGGCTCCGGGCAGGATGCTTCCCACAGGGCAGCCCAGGCTCCTTCATTGAGTAGGAAGGTGGAGGGATTGGGCCCAAGGATGAGGCTCTGGAACAGTAGGATACAGGCAGTCCCTGGGCTTCACTGGCTGGCTGCCCAGCCACAGTGGGTAACCATCTTAGTGGGCCTCGGGGCAATCGTGGTGGGCCTCTCCTTCCTTAACGTGCACAGAACACCCGCTTTCTCTGAGCGGAGGCTGAGAGGCAGAGGTACAGGGAGATGCTGGGACCCAAGCCATTGCTACTTCTTGTAGCCAGAAACCTGGGGAACCATCCTGCTACTTTATTCCCTCCTGGGCAAGCTGGCACACATCTCCCTGTGTGCAATCCCTGACCTGGGAGGCTAGGCAGGGGCAGCCCTGCCCTGCCTTTAGGAAGCTCTATGTGGGTGTGAGGGATGTAGGCTCTGCAAGAGGTCCATAGGACGGAACAGCCTCCAGGGTATCAGGACCACTATGAAGGGGACCCTGGTGCCTGCCCCATATCGGGCTATGGTAGGGGCTGATGGTGCAAGATTGAGGGTGTGGCTTGAAGTGTTGGGGTTGACAAAAGAAAAAACTGGGGAGGGTAAGCAGACTGTCACTCATGGAGAGTAGGTCAGGGTGCCTCAGACATGACGCTGGAACCCCAAAAGGCAGGCCAAGGGCTGCTCTAGGGCTGACAGTGTTTGGCCAGAATTGAGAAAGTTTACAATCTGTGTCCCTCAGGATGAGCCGGCAGGTGGTTCGCTCCAGTAAATTCCGCCACGTGTTTGGACAGCCAGCCAAAGCTGACCAGTGCTACGAGGATGTGCGTGTCTCACAGACCACCTGGGACAGCGGCTTCTGTGCTGTCAACCCCAAATTCATGGCTCTAATCTGTGAGGCCAGTGGGGGAGGGGCCTTCCTGGTGCTGCCCCTAGGCAAGGTGAGCTTCCGGTACAGCAGCTCTCCTGAAGAGGCTCCTGCCGTCCACTGAGACTGTGTGGGCCTGAGTAGGTGCCTGGTACCAAGCCTTCCTCGGTGTTGTCATCTGTAAAACGGGACAGGGCCATTTGCTTAAGCTCTCTGGGGACAAAACAAGGGGGTGGGGGGAAGGCCTTCCAAGTCTCAGCCTGGGGTTTTCTGCTCAGGGATGGCCTCTCCAGGGTTCTCAGGGGTGAGGATTCCAGGGCTGCCCGTGAGGAACTGAGCCTTTGGGGACTCATCAAGTGGAAGCCCTGGCTCACAGGTGGAGATGAAGCAAAAAGCCTTTTCCTGCCCCAGTACTCTCCTGGACTCTTCAGGGGGTGAAACAGGAAGGGGAGATAGGCCCCAAGTTGTTACCTTAAAAGGGCCGATGGAAGCCGAGGAGAAGAGGAAGTGGTTGTCGGGGTGAAGCTGGGCCTGCACCCTGCACAGCTCTCTACACAGGAAGCAATTGGCCCTCACAAGAGGCCATTTTCAAACTGTTGCTGTCCAGAGGCATGGGGACAGACTTCCAGGCTTCTCTCTATCCAACAGGACACATCCCATAGCCCCCTGGTCACGCAATCTCCTCTTGGGGACCCCAACCCTGTTTGTCCTAGGCCCAGGGCCTGTGCCATCCACAGATGACACGGAGTTAGAGGGATCAGAATCTCAGGGAACTTGGTGCTAGCCTTCCTGGGACTGGGACAAACCCTCACCTCAGTGCTCCTGGGGACCCCACACTTTCCTGTGTGTCCCTTTGCAGGGGTGTGGGGAGGTTGGATTGGGTTTGGAGGTCAAAAGCACCTCCATCAGAAGCCTTGCTGTGCCCTCTAGACTGGACGAGTGGACAAGAACGTGCCCCTGGTTTGCGGCCACACTGCTCCTGTGCTAGACATCGCCTGGTGCCCACACAATGACAATGTCATTGCCAGTGGCTCTGAGGACTGCACAGTTATGGTGAGTCTTGGTAGGACTGTGAGCTAGGAGGGGTCTCCAGAAGAACCTGGCTTTTGAAGCCCCAGCAACTAACCCCCTGGCCCTCTCTGCAGGTGTGGGAGATCCCTGATGGGGGTCTGGTGCTGCCCCTGAGGGAGCCTGTTGTCACTCTGGAAGGTCACACCAAGCGAGTGGGCATCGTGGCCTGGCACCCCACAGCCCAGAATGTGCTACTCAGCGCAGGTGCTCTAAGGGTGCGGAGGGGAGGCCTGGGGGCCTGACGGGGGCACACACTCACAGTTCCATGCTGGACAATTGTGCAGGTTGTGACAATGTGATCCTGGTGTGGGATGTGGGCACTGGGGAAGCTGTGCTGACACTGGGTCCCGACGTGCACCCGGACACGATCTACAGTGTGGATTGGAGCCGGGACGGTGGTCTCATCTGTACCTCCTGCCGCGACAAGCGTGTTCGCATCATTGAGCCTCGGAAAGGAACTGTGGTGGCTGTAAGTTGTCATGAACCTTAAACCTTGGCCCCAGTTTGCTGCTCCTCCCTGCACCCACCGAGGTTCTAGTCTCTTGGTGGGACCGAGAGAAGCTGACTGACCATATTGCTTGCCTCTCAGGAAAAGGACCGTCCTCATGAGGGAACTCGGCCAGTGCACGCTGTGTTTGTATCGGAAGGGAAGATACTAACCACGGGTTTCAGTCGCATGAGCGAGCGGCAGGTGGCGCTGTGGGACACAGTGAGTGCCGAGAAATGGGACCCTTTAGACTGGAATCAAGGCCGGAGGGAGGCTAAGTCACTACCCTACCACATGACCACGGCCT
This sequence comes from Ellobius talpinus, assembly GCA_001685095.1. Classification (NCBI taxonomy): domain Eukaryota; kingdom Metazoa; phylum Chordata; class Mammalia; order Rodentia; family Cricetidae; genus Ellobius; species Ellobius talpinus. Next base: position 11,323 of record LOJH01055184.1, on the reverse strand, counting down.
CAGTTTACCTATTAGATGGGAAGTTCCCACTGCTTAGTCTGAGGGCCCTTGACTGCTTGCTGTCTAGTGAAGACCTGACATGGCTCAGCCTTGCTGCCGTCCCGTCTCTACAGAAGCACCTAGAAGAGCCGCTGTCCCTGCAGGAGCTAGACACAAGCAGCGGAGTTCTGCTGCCTTTTTTTGACCCTGACACCAACATTGTCTACCTCTGTGGCAAGGTGACTGGGGGTAGGGAAGTGGGTAAGTGAGCACAAAGGCTGGTGGCCTGTGCTGGCACTGACTCTCTTTCCCGTACCACCTACAGGGTGACAGCTCTATCCGGTATTTTGAGATCACTTCTGAGGCTCCCTTCCTGCACTATCTTTCCATGTTCAGTTCCAAGGAGTCCCAGCGTGGTATGGGCTACATGCCCAAACGTGGCCTGGAAGTGAATAAGTGTGAGATTGCCAGGTGAATGCCCCGATTCTGACCAGACCTTCAGTGCCCACTCGTGCTGTACAGTGCCGCTCACCTTCCTGTTTCCGCAGGTTCTACAAGCTTCATGAGCGGAAATGTGAGCCCATCGCCATGACAGTGCCTAGAAAGGTGATGTTCCTATGCTCCTCCCTGGGCCAGGGTAGGAACTGACCACTGGGCTTGCAGGGAGGGGCAGGAACATAAACACTCTCGTGACCAGCTCTGGCCTTGCCCACAGTCGGACCTGTTCCAGGAGGACCTGTATCCACCCACTGCAGGACCAGACCCTGCCCTCACAGCTGAGGAGTGGCTGGGTGGCCGGGATGCTGGCCCCCTCCTCATCTCCCTCAAGGATGGCTACATGCCCCCAAAGAGCCGGGAGCTGAGAGTCAACAGGGGCTTGGACAGCGTACGCAAGAGAGCAACACCAGAGGCCAGTGGCACTCCCGGCTCGGTAGGGCTGGTGGGGAGCTGGGGAGCTGGGGTAGCAGGGCAGGAAGACAGATTAGGGCAAAGGCTGCATGGATGTGCTCAGTGTCTCATCAGGAAAGAGATGTATTTGTGGGGATGTCTGAGCTCCGAATGGTGGGAAATTCTGGGAGGACAAGGAGTGGATGACCCTGCGGCCTTAGAAATCAAATGCATTGATCTGAGTAGTAGCTGCTGGGACCAAAGGGGGCCAAGCTTTGGGGTTCTTGGAAAGGCTAGCTGATGTCAGAGGAAGGGAATATATAGAAAAGTGGGGTCTAATGCAGTGCTGGCTCCCCCAGGACACTGTGTCTCGGCTGGAAGAAGAGATGAGGAACCTGCAAGCCACGGTACAAGAGCTACAGAAGCGCATAGACAGGCTGGAGGAGACTGTTCAGGCCAAGTAGAGCACCCCAGAGCCTTCAGCAGGGCCAGCCATTCACTCTGCTCCCACCCCACCCTCAGGCCATACAGTGAATAAGACGAAAATAATAAAATGGCTTTATTTTCTGGTACCTCTCAGACTCTGGTGAACTGACCAGCCCCACGGCTTCCCCTTGATGGTTCTGAATGCACTATCCCCACTCAGGGTTGCAGGTCACTTCCAAATGCACTGTAGCAAATGAATGGGGCCTTGGATGGAAGGATACCCAGTGATGGAGCTGAGAGCTGTTTTGCTTCCTAGCTCCATCTCGGAGTGGAAGGTCTGAGTCATCCAAATCCCTATCTTAGGGCCCCAGATTTTCCAAATCCACCCAAGCCTTTTCTTGTGTTTTCTATGGCAGTGCTGGGGAGCAAAGCTATGACCACTCACATGCAAGGCAAGCAAGCTCTCTATCACTCTAGCCCTGACCCCAAATTAGCATTTCCTGGTCAACTCCCGCACAAACTGCATACAACTGCATTGACACCGGTGCTTATGGCGAAACCAACCAGCACATGATGACGTTTTTCAAACTATAGACTCAAAGAACAAAAACAAGACTTCTGATTGGACCCGATTCACACCTGTAATCCAAACTCTTGGGAGACTGAGCAACTGCTGGGGGTTTCAAGCCAGAAACTCGGTTGAGAGTGGTTATAAATTGAGATATTGCCTCAAAAAAAAAAACCAGAAATGGAGCTTGGGATGTACCCTGGTTGGCAGCATGTGCCAGGTCCTGGGTTTGATCCCCAGCACTGCAGAAACCATGTGTGGAAACCCACACCTGTAATCTCAGCACTTGGGAGGTGATGGCAGGAGGGTCAGAAGTTCAAAGACAGCCTAAGATGGAGACCCTGTCTCAAAACAACTGGTAATAAGATAACAGCAACAACAACAAAAGGCAGGAAAGATGACTTAGTGGGTTAGTGTTTGCTCTGCGATCATGAGGGATGCTAACCAGATCCCAGCAAACGCCTGTAACCCCAGTAGGTCTGATGTGGATAGAGACAGGACTGTGGGGCTGGCTGGCTTCCAGCCTAACAGAGATGCGAGCACCAGTTTCAGGGAGAGAGCCTGCCTCAAAGGAATAAGTAGAAAGTGACAGAAGACATCTGACATCCTCTTCTGGCCTCCATTCACATGTACAGGCATGTATACGTGTACATATACACTCATGTATACCTGCATACACACACATTACTACATACACGTAAGTAAAATAACTCTTGTGCTAGAGATACAGCTCAGCAAGTAATAGCACTTGCGGCCCTTTCAGAAGACCAGAGTTCAGGTCCCAACATCCGCATCAGGCGGCCCCTGCAACTCCAGCTTCATGAAACTTGATGCCCTCTGCAAGCAGCTACAGCCAAATCCACAAAGACAAATAAGCCAGATGTGGTGAGCTGTGCTTTTAGCTGTGGTAGCAGAGGCAAGCAGATCTCTAAGTTCCAGGACAGCCAGGGCTACACAGAGAGACCCCATCTCAAACAAACAAACAAAAACTACCTGACAAAACAAAGACAAAATTCCATAAAGGCAAAGCTTAGAACCCAGGAAACAGCCTGACCCTGGACTAAAACACAGAGTCCAGAGCTGGCTGAAGGGCAGTTCTGGGGTTCCAGTTTAAACAACCCCCTTTCACTCACAACATTCTGCTGCCTTGGAGCATTTCCTGTGGATTTCACAGGACCTGGAGACTGAGGAAGACAGGGAAGAACAGATCTCTTATACCCTGTCTATAGAAGGGAGTGCTTGTTTTTGTGTGTTTCTGACTGTCTCACACAGCCCAGGATGGCCTTGAACTCCTAACTCTTCTGCCTCTACCTCTCAAGTGCTATTCCAGGAGTGCATCACGATGCCTGGTTTATGTGGCCCTGAGGATTGAACCTAGGGCTTCACGTGTGGTAGGCAAGCACTCCGCCAACAGCTATATCCTCAGCATGGGAGTGGCTTTTGGTGCCAAATGGATGGGAGACTCCAGAGCTGGAATGATAGAGAGGGGCTCGGGAGGGTATCATGGCCATCCCAAGACTGAATTCATACAGTCCAGAGAACACCCAGGACCCCAGCCCCAGCCCTTTCCTCTTCAGCATGCCACAGAACTATCTGGATATAGAGAACGGCACACAAACAGGCCTGCCTGCCCAGCTGTGTTTCACCCTCTGGCAGGACATGTGATCCTGGGCAAGTCCCTTCTCCCCTGTAAACTGGAGGAGGGCCATCACTGGGGAATGAAGGGGTCACTCCTCTAGAGATACAGGCTAGGCATCTTTCCTGTGACTGAATCACTGCCTCTCCAGAGGAACAAAAAACGTTCAGAAAGTGATCCTGGGGATGGAGAAGGCCTGACCAGCGACGACTATGACTCCAGTTGGACCAGTTTCTTTGATGGAAGAATGAGAAGGCGGAGGCGGAGGTAACTGAGCGCTAAGTGTCAGAGACAGGCCTCGACAATATGGAGAAGGACTGAGTGTGGTGACAGACATCTGTAGTCACGTCTGCATGAAGACTGAGGTGAGAGGACCACCTGAGCTCACGAATTTAAGAACAGTGTGGAAAACACATTGAGAGCCCATCTCAAAGACAAAACAAGACAAAACCAAAGAAGATGTGGAGGAGCTGGATTGAATACCATGTCCCCTGAGGCCTAAAAAGAGCCTGACAGCATGACAGGAATCTTGTCTCTCTCTCTCTCTGATACCTCCAGGAGCCTGGAGAGGAGCCGGTAAGAAAAGGCTGAAGGCTTCTGGTCCTGGACGGTTGGCAGAGCAGGAACACCCTGCTTTCTGAGGGCGGACCTTAGTGACTGTACAGAGACCACAAGGGCAGAGACTAAAGGACAGGACAATGCCAAAACAATGATGGAGGAGGGGAAGGGGAAAGCCAAGTACCTGACTCAGCCTCAGAGACCTCAAACAGCACACTGACACCAAATGGACCTGATTTACAATTTAATGGCTGTTCAGGCCCAGGTCCCTCATTTCAGCCGCTCTCGGGTCCACTGCTCTGGGGTCAGAGTTTTCTGCTCAAAGGCATGGATGT
>LOJH01055183.1:0-11911 GCA_001685095.1 Ellobius talpinus | reverse complement strand
GCCACCACCGGCTGACAAGGTGCATCTTGCTGAAGTTTCCCATCAGACACCTGCCTCCTTCTCACACACAGACTCAACAGGAGGCCTCATCTCTCTGATAAGAGCTGCAGATAATCTCAGAACAATCTAATCATTACATGATGCCTAAGAGGACACAAGCTGAACCTAAAACTTTAATGCCTTCTGATGTTGGACAAGTCCTGATAACGGAATGTGTATCGGTTTGATATACTGAGCCATAGTTGTCCTCTGAAAAAGTACTAAAAGACGCCCTGTGGGAGATCAGTGATCTTTGTGCTCTTCAATACTGTATTTTTTTTCTGAAACAGATGCTATTACCAGAATGGCTCACTTATAACAACCTCATAAATTAGAATAAAAATTGTTACTTATTGTACTTACATCTGACCATTTCCTACTGATAGCACTTGCTGGAGATAAATAAAATTGGATTTTATTTACTCCTGAAAACCATCTCTGTGCTGAGCCACCATCTCTCCATCCTATGAAAAGTTCATGGTGCCTGATTCACGTGAAAACTGCAACTTCACAGTCCATTTTAACAGTAGAGCATTACATCGACAGGCTTGAATATTTTTTGTAGCACTCACCAATTAAATAGCCATTGCTGTTCACTAGCAAAAGACTGTTCTTTTGGTCTGCAAATATAGCCTGTTTTGTTAGGCAAGGTGGAGTCAGTCTGTAATCCTTACACTTAGGAGGCTAAGGCAGGAGGATTAGAAGTTTGATGGCAGCCTGGGCTACACAGGAATTTCTAGGACAGCTGGACAAAGTGAGACTCTATCAAAGTGAAACTCTCTCTTTAAAACTGGCATGTAGTAGAGGAGAAAATAATACATGCCCCAATGTTATAAAAATATTTACAACATAGATGGTTACAGACACATGGAAACATGGAAAACATGGATTAACATTTTGATTAACACATGTAAATAACCAAAGCAATGGGTCTCAGTATGCTGTCATTCACAAACTCAAGCTTTCTCAATCCTATTTGCCTTGCTATTACACATCCTCATCACCGTTCTCCGTCCGCTCTCCCATTGGTTCCCTTTCTCCCTCCTCATCCTCCTCCTGCTTTTACTTCTTTCTTTTCTTTTAGAGTCTACGCATAAGAGAAAACATCCGGTGCTTGTCTTTAGGGATCTAGTTTACTTTGCTTACCCTAGTGGTCTTCATTTCCAAGCAAGCACTATTTTATTTCTAACTATTCTATTGATTCTTTCAGAATTGTATACAATGTATTCTTATCATAATATCCCTAACTCCTCCCATTAACTCCTTGTAGGTCTTACCCCTCCCTACTTCCAACTTTATGTTTCCTTCTTTTTCTTTAATAGTCCATCAGTTGTAATATTCTATGGGTATGGGGGTCATCCACTGAAGTTCATTTGACTCACCAGGAGCCATGCCCTTAAAAAGAAACCTGACTGTCCTCATCCCAGAAACCATTAATTGTTCATAGCTCCTCAGTTAACAGTGGGAGTTCATGAGATGCTCCACCTTCTATGCTGGAGAATTGTTTATTTTTTTCAGGTCTTGTGCCGGCAGCCACAGTTGCTGTGAATTCCAGAATGCAGGGACCCTGTCATGTACAAAGGACATGACTTTGTTCTTGTCCCCCACAACCTCTACCTGTGGAGGAATGGGGTGATATATATATGTCTCCTTTGTGCATGAACACTACACAGTCACTTATTCTCTGTATTTTGACCAGTTATAAGCTTTTATATTAATAAGTTCTGTCAACCACAAAAGGAAACTTTTCCGAGGAGGTCTGAGCTGAGAGCTGTAGTAATTTACAGGTATAGAGATATGAATTTAGAAGGCATTTTGATATTATATGCATTTAGCAAAATGATAGCTATAGGTTCATTTTCAATGGAAAGTAAAATTCCATTGCATGCATATGCCATGGTTTATTTTTAGAACTATGCAAGTAACAGTGAGCATTAAGGTTAACTGCAAGACTTGCCTGTGAATAGGTGTTCAAACATCTCTAGTGTATGCCTTGATTTCTTCAGGTATGAATCTGGAGGTGATAAGTAGGTCTATTTTCAGTTTTGAGACAGGGTGTTCTAGTTTCATGTGTTTTGCTATGCTAAAACACCCAACAAACAGCTACATAGGAGAGGAAAGGGTTTATTTGGTTGACTGTTCCAAACAATAGTCGAGCATTGCAGGGAAATCAGGGCAGGCACTTAAGGCAAGTCACATTACACTCAAATTCAATGTTAGGGAGACGTAAATGTATTCATGCTTCTCACTGCCTTGCTCAGATAGCTTTCCTTACTCTTACAGAGTTCAGAGCCCAGTCTATGGGTGCTTTCCCACAGAGACACATGCCACCGACCTGTCTGTAGGCAGTCCTGATCTACATCATTCCTCACTGAGAGTCTTTCCCTATGCAACTCTAGGTTTTGTCAGGCGACAGTTAAACTGTCTACCACACCGAGTCTCACTATGGAGCTCAGAACCTCTTACCTAAGCTTCCAAACTTTGGGATAATGGGTTGTATCTTCATTCTGGGCTGAATCACAACTTCCTACTCTTTACACATTGTTTAACACTGGTTGAAAGCACTACCTGTTAGACGATGTATTGCAGCAACTCTGGATGTGAATGTTCTCTTCAGTTATTGCTTTGTTTTCTTAGAGAGTTAGCTGAAAAAACCTTGCAGAATGCATTTCTCCTGCCGTGTCTTGCTTCTGATGCTTCTAGCAAGTGTGGCAAAACTGACATTCCCCTGTTTTGTTTTCATCTTCTATTCTAGCTACTTAGAATTCTGCTCTGGTCAGCATAAGTTACTTGCTGGGCAAATAATGTGCATTGGCTCCATTAACAAGTCCCATTCTGCCCTGTACCTTGCAATCTGTGCATGGCTTAAAGGCTGCTGTCGCAGGTCAGAAGGCTTATGTGCTTTACCCTATATTTATTTGTGGACTAAAGACATGGGGGCTCCCTAGATGATTGCTCCCTTGAGGGTGCAGCCTTGGGTATGCACATAATCTTCAGAACTGCCAGGGATGACTGATCTTATTTTTAAAACCTACTTTGTGGAAGACTCACCCCAATCAGAGCAGTTTATTGTTCAGCATTTATTCACAAGTGGGTTTCACCCCTGATGAAATAGATATTTCCCCCTTGCATTCATGGATCTATGTGGAAGGATTTTAAGTAGCCTACCTACCCAGTAAGCTGCTCTTATTGCTTTGGAAACTTTCTGAATCCTAGTGCAAGTGTAGTCTTGATACCACAAAATTGAACAGATCCAAAGGGGGCTTTGCAAGGCTTTCTTCTCCTGATTGTTTCTTCAGCGTTTTCTGTTGTCACTCTGCTTGTACCTCAGCACTCCCAACCTTCTTCTAATTGTTTTCTAACAAGGGCTCCCTGTATTCATCAGCGCCTTTAGCCCTATAGTCCTTCAAGTCTTCTTCCATACAACACCACGCCCCTGGGGTTTACAGGCCACGTCCTCTGTCTTCATGGCTTGCTTTTCCCCTGGCAGCCCAGCACCACCACTTCTCAGGAGCTGGAGGTGAGAATCTGTGGAAACGATCAAGTAAGAAAGGAGTGGCGGTCATTGTCTTTCAGGTGTGCCCTGTCTGGTGAGGCATTTTTGCCTGGGAACAAGCTGGGTCTGGGCAATTTCAGAGCTCTAGTGTTGTCAGCCTGCCACACAGGCCGTAAGTAAAAACTGGGCAATTAAAGGAAAAGAGCTTTCTCTTGGCTTCCTCTGCATGTGATAAAGTTTCTGCAGTATGGGGCTGAAGAGGGTTCCCTACTGCAGGGACTCTCCTTTGTTCAGTGAGACATTAGCTTCAGGATAGGAGATTAGTGGAGGCCTCTGAGGGTATCCACAGCAGTACTTCTGTGATATGGAACAACCGTTTTCTCAGCACAAATGCCACCAATTCTGATAGTTTTGGCTAACATGTAGCAGATTTTCTTGAAACAATATTTTTTATTAAGATCATTCTCATAGATTTAAGACTGTTCCAACTCATTGCTAAACATTTTTTGTCAGCTAGTTTGTTCTTAGAAAAATGTCTAGCCCACTGATTCCTTTCCCATTCAGAGACTTGTTTACTACTATTCATTGAGTCTTAAAATCTGGAGTCTAAAGAGAGGGTTTTTGAATTTTTTTAATGATTCTTAAGTTGGGATAAGATTTTGAAATTTTGATACATGTAAACAGAGAGACTATTGAGGGAATCAGAGGATCAGAAAATGGTGGGCAGGGAGAAGGACTGGGGAGAACAGTGGGGTAGGATGAAAAAGAAAGATAAATCACATGTGCACAAAAATGTTACAGTGAGCCTCATTGTTTGTATGATAATCCAAACATTAATGATAAAAAATCATCCATGCTGCAAACACTCTAGCCGTTTATTTCCTGTTAGCAGACATTCCATCTAACTCCACTTTGTAGTCTCCCAACAAACGTGCACCAGGAACTCAAAACCATAGATGCCAAGCTGTACATACATTGGCTGACACAAGTTTCTAGATACCGCAGCAGAAAATAAAATAGTAATATTTTTCTGTACCATTATGCCAACTTAAATAGAATTTATATTGAAACTAGACATTGGCTTCAAACTAAACTGGAGCTATTTTCAAGTGGCATGCACCAACAGTGAAGAGTGGCAAGGATCTCAGGTCAAACATGTCTTATGGCACAGCTTGCTAAAGACAAACTTAGTTGGCAGGATACAGATACAATGGATAGGGGTTGAATTTCATTCCCCTTCAGAAAAACAAAGAGAAGTTAAAAATTCCTAGCCTCGGTATCTAAGAATGTGACATTCTTTGAAAATAGAGTCATTGCAGATACACTCAACCAAGACAAAGCCTACAGGAGGAGGTGGGGTCTACTGTAGTACGGCTAGCACCCTTACAGGAGGTTGGTTTGTCAAGATGAGGCCCAAGGAGAATAATACTACATTAAGGGGCAAATCCCCACTGGTGTATACCCCTCTACAAGCCAAGGGATGGCAATATTCTCAGCAAACTACCAGAATGAAGCAAAAGTCAAGAAAGAATTAGCCTCTAGCCCTGTTGGTACCTCATAAGACAGGAAATTCCAGTTCTTTTAAGCCAATTAATAAGTGGTACTGGGCTGTGTTGCAGCCCTAGCAAACTACTATATTCTTTGAAGAATTACAGTCCATCTTCAGCAGAATGAGAAGGACAGGCACACGAGACTGGTGCACTCACCACTGTGCTGGCGAGGCACTCAAAAAGCAGGGAGCATACAATAGTAAATGAAAATCTGGAAGACATAGTATCACTGGAGACGGGAATGGGAAAGCTTACAGTTTCAGTGGGGACCCTCTGAGAATCAAAGCAGCGTTGAAAGGAGCAGTGCCGGAATACACAACTCAAGTGCACTGCACGTAGAAATCAGAATATTTGAGAGCATAACTGGTTCATGCACATGGTCAGCTCTCTGAGGGTGAGTCAGACTCTGGAAGGGAGAGGACTGTAAGCTAGGTGTAAGGGGGTCTTTACCAAAGTGTGGGCGTTCCCCTTGAGCAGAGTGCAAAACTCAAAAGCAGGAAAGAGAAAAGTTTTAAGGAGTGAGTCCTTAATAGCAAATTGCAATTATTTGGAAACAGTGGTAAGAGGCAGAAAAAAACCCCTACTATTGATGTTCCTTAAAGGATGGGGGAGCCAGATGATGAAGAATAAGGAGCTTCCACTGGGGAGGGCGCTGGGCTACTTAGATCTTTTAGTAAAGAGAAGGTCAAGTTCAGCTAGAGTAAATATGGGGAAAGAGTGTTCTCCAAAGATTTCATGGTTTTTAATCCTTTTTTTATCCTTTACAAGTGTTTGAGACGAGCACAATTGCTGCTTAACATAGCTCAAGATGTCCCCATAAACCCACCATAAACATCTTCAGGGAACACACACTTGACACTCCCAACCTACATCTTTGCTTTGTAATACAGCACACTTTAGAGAATCAGTCATTTCTCCCCTGTGATTATGTGCTTGACAGGGAAGTCTGTCTTACTTCAGCCATTCATCATTGGGAGATTCGAGCCCATCTCAGTTGCCCAGAGAAAGATCAAATTACAGATTTGAAGACAGCTTTCTATTAAAGGTTCCTGACTTTTCACTATCACACAGCCAGGAAATATTAAGTCAAACCAGGTGACCACCAGAACTGGTGGCTGCCTGAACTGGAAACGGTGGCTGGGACTGAGATGAGAGCAAGGGAGAAGAAGCATAGACTAATGAGGACAGGTATGTGTAAATGAAAACAGAAACTTGGGGTCCTGGGTATGTAGCTCAGAGGTAGAGCACTTGCCCACCAATCCCAAGGCCCTGAGTTCAAATCCAAGGACTGTCAAAAAAATAATACAGTGAGAAAACAGAAACTTATACAGAACATTCAGAGTCTAGAGGCTGCTTTGGAATGTGAGGTGTGGTTGCAATGACTGGCCATAGACTTAATGGAGTCTTTCACCAGCGCTTAAATGGTTGCATAGCAAACTGGTCTCACAATATCACTTTTCTTGATTATTACTTATAGAATAATGAAAAAATGTAACCTCCCGTTCACCATGTCCTGCTTCTCTTATTTGCAGAAGGGTACGTCCTGAACATGCTGTTTGCTGATAATTAAATTACACTTCCCAGCTTCGCTTGACATCATTTGGGCCATACATTTTAGCCAGTGTGATTTCATCAGAACTGATGCAGGGCCTCACATGGGGCTCCAGTGCACTTTCTTCCATGTGTGCTCTCCTACCCTCACAGATGAGGATGGCAGTTGTTACAGTGAATTTGGAAGCAGCACATTTGAAGTGGCTGAGCCATCACCCTTCTATCACACAGGTAAAAATCTTTATTAAATCAGGTTATTCCATACTTTGACTGGCTAATGCCGGTTGCCTATTAGTTAATAGAATGGGGTTAGTTATAGTACCTCCTCAGTTGAGCTACCACAACGGAGCCAGTAAAGGTATGAAAACCTCTTATTTGCAGGCAGGATTAAAGAGCTGTGAATGCCATGCATTCTGACTCAATAGGGTTGCTCTGTACGGTGTAGCTGTTTCTGCGCGCTCAATAGCCCAGTTTGGGTTCCTCCAACTTCAGAACTGGGCAAAGGACCTCAGTCATAACAAAAACACATAGGGATGGGTGAGAAGTCCAAACTTCTAAAAACTCAAAACTTTAATGTCCAATTTCCAGAAAATGTTAATTTGCCCCATTTGCTTTATTTGTATTCCAATCAAATATTCACGGGAAATTTCCTCATTATCTCATGGAAAGTCTTAATGATGAAAAACCACTGCTTAATTCTCGAGAGATGAGGGGAACCATCACACTGATTTTGTGCTAACCTCATTAGGACAGGGGCTTCAGAAGAGAGGATTAGCAGCAGGATGCGCTGCATAGCTAAGTATCAAATGGTCAACTAATTAGGTGTTCTTCATGTGAACAATGTACTCTTTTCACATATCAGAGACAAAATCTCATGTATTACGGTGTCTTTTTAATTCTAAAATATGTGATTAACCTTGACTGTATTCTTGTACATAATTTAAATTCTGTGCTAAGATGGAAATCTTTTGTGAACTTGAAATTGCTTCTTGGTACCACAGGGGATTTTGCAGGCATACCATGAGGACCAGCATTTGGTGGGTAGAGCATGGGTACTGCCATTCCCACCGAAGTGGACAGAGCACAGGGAAGCCAAGGGCATTTGCTGGCTATTTAAAAGGGTTGCCTGGGTTAATAACTCACACTCTACTTTAGTAAAACTCATAATTAATCAGTCTTGTGTACATTTAATTTGTTCATTTATTAATTTTACAAGTTTGTTCATTCTATAAATCAGATGGAATCATGGTCAGGCTAATTCATATGAAAGGGATGTTGGAAGTGAGGAGAGAAATGTGTCCCAGGTACACAGAACATCAAGGCTGTAAAGAATATGCTCAGGAAACTATAGATAAGGTTTATTAAAAATGATAGGATGCATACGACTTTCAAAAATAGCATAATCCTGTTCAAAATATAAATCTGAAGTATTCATAGATAAGAAGCTGAAGTATTAAGACCCAGCATGGCATCTATCACTCAGCAAAATAGGAAGAGCCATCTTTAGTCCTAACTTAAGCATGAATGCAATGCACGAGCCAACAAACCCGCATCCTTTCAACAAGACCAGAGTGGCCCAGAGAAGATTCCTTCAGCATTGAAAAGTGAGCTTCTGTAGAGTAGAGAGAGGGAGATGGGCTGTTTGCTTGGCATAGGGAAATACTAGCCAAACACATGCATTTCTCTGAGCTCAAGCAAGTACATGAAAGCAAGTACATGAGCAACAGGAAGAAAAGGGCAGGAGAATTGGAAGTGGTGGACAAATGGAAACAATAGCAAAATGCACGACAACATACTGTGATATGACAGTGACTGTGACCCTTCACAAGCACAATGGTGGTGGGATGCTGTGGATGTAGGAGTACCGTGGACTAAATCCCATGCAAATGAGAACAATTTTCGTAAAACAGAAATGTCAACTAGAAAAGAGAAAGCTGTGAATACTTCCTGTAGCAAGATGTGAGTGACTAAATAATCCATGGATGATGGGATTAAAAGCAAATAACAGCACAGCAACCTAAAGTGCTATTTACTTTCAAAAGTATTTCTACTTAAAGTTAGCTCATTCACAAGATATAGGAGAGTATAATCCTTCTCTGTGGATTTAGGCTTTCTCAGTTAATCTTCTCAGTGTCTTAAGGTCTGAATTATAACTCCCCTGGTAATTATGTGGGTCTTAAAGAGTGACTTTTAATTTAAACTAAGTCAATCTAACAAAATTAAAATATTAGTACCACTTATTATTTGTGATCCTGGGCAAATGATTTAGCCTCATTATTTCCTCTCTTTCTCTTCGTGAAATGAAAATAATGGTGGTTCCTATATCATGAATCCTATATGATTAATTTACGCAGTATTCTATTGAAATCATGGAAAGTAATGCACAGATACTGCAAATAAAATGTCTAAGATAAATATCACTGTTAAAATTTGCTGTTGTTCATGCATTGTTATTATCTTCTTGGTATCAAGACTTGAGTACAAGCACTCAACATCATAAACATTGTTGTGCCTTGGTATATCATAGATTGTCTTTAAAACAATACTTCCCAAGCTAGACTACATGTAATATTAATCTCTGAATGTGTTCTGGAAATTAAAAGGTTACTGAATCACTAGGCTGAAATAGATTAATATTTCCGTTCTGATTGCATTGCTGTTGTTATGATTAAATATCCTGACAGAAAGCTACTCAGGGAAGGAAAGGCTTATTTGGCTCACAATCTCAAGTTACAGTTCATCACTGAGGGGAAACCAAGGCAGGAACTCAAGCAGCCAGTTACATCATATTCATAGCTGAGAGCAGAGAGAAACGAATGAGTTCATGCTGTTTGTTTGCTTGTTTTCCTAAGTGCTATGCAACCCAGGGCCCAGCCTAGGGAATGGTGCCGCCCACGATAACATGAGCTTTTTTATGTCAGTCTTCTATCATGATCATTCTCCACAGACATGTTCATAGGCCAACCTGAACTAGACAATTCCTCATTTCAACTCTCTTTCCAGACGATTCTAGGCTATGCCAAGTTGATAGAAACAAGTCATCATAATTGCCAAAGCACCCTTTCCAAACTCTTTTGGCTGTAAGCTGGGTCTTTTGTTGCTGTTTGCTTTTTATGTGTGGATGTATGTGCGTATCAGGAAATGTATATGCAAAATTCTAACTGGAAAAAAGGAAACTTACTTCTGGAATTAGGCATACTAGCAGGTAAAAACAGATACTTGGTTTGAGTGAGTACCAGCTCTGCTTTTTACTGCCATTTACTTTTTACAAGTTCCCAGTCTGTGACTTTGGATAATTATTTAATTTCCTTGTACATCAATCTCCTTACATGTATTATGGGGATACTAATAGTGTTATTCATACAGGGATACAAGTATTAAATTAATTAAAAAGACTGAAAGGCTTACAGATAGTAGTTTACATTTATTTTCTGTGATATAGATGGATCATATCTATATCATGTGAACCATTTTAGGTCTATGATACTAAGAGATTTGCCTGTGGACATTTATTCCATTCAAATTCACAGAAACTGCACTTTCTGCCAGTATGCCAAAATTTCCCACTTATAGGGCCACTCCTCCTGGACATGTCTCATTGTGACAAATCTCAGGGTGTTAAACACTGAGCATCAGTTCTCCACATTTCTCCGTTCTTTAGGACTAGATCTTCCAAATTCTCTTTCTCCCCTTTCCTATAGCTTCTTCCCCTCTAGCATGTAGGACCCTAGAAATGAAAGATTCCAGTCTCTTTGTGGGTGCCAAGGTCAAGTTTGTGTTCTATGATGAAGGGTGGCATCAAAGAGAGATGACTTTCTAGGGACCAGATTGTCATTTGAAACAAATCGACTAGTAGCGGCACTTGGCTGCTACTCCTACTAAAAATATTGAACCCATTTAATTTCCTATGTTTTCTGGGACTGAACTCTGTCCATTTGGGGTTGTGCTATTGGGGGTTGGTGGCTGCGACAGAATGAAACTGGGAAAATTTCCTATAATCTCTTATTACTCCTTGTCCCCATTGCTGCCACAAAATGAATGACACCAGAGTCGGATGCTCCTGGACCAAGGTCCTTTGCCACACTACTGGCCTATGAAATTCTCTCATCCCCAGCCTGGGAAGAGGAGCTGATCTTTGAATCTCTAGGAAACTTGAGAGCATGACCTGATTGGGGAAAACAGAAGAGAAAGTTTAGTTTTCTGATCCATTTTTTTGCCATGTAACCATCTTAGCAATTTTCTACCATTGTATTTCTCTTTCACATTTTTTATATCCTGGTTTTATTTAAAAAAAGCATATTCCCAGCCTAATGAGATAAATCATTATTGGTAGAAAACAAAAAAAGTTCTACTTTATTTTTTTGTAATTTATTTTTCAGACAGTTTTTTAGTAAAGGTGGATATCAGCAAGTTAATGACTCATGAAATAATTTATAAAAATAGTCCTTTTATGGCATTAAAAAGTGATAGTCATAAAAATTCCTTTTTTTCATAGTGTTTCCTCTTTTTTCTCATCTTTTTGACATGAAGGCTGTAATGACATCTTGGGAATCAAAAGAAGGGACATCTGCAACAAGGTCAAATGATCAAACAGATAGAAGAGAAGGTTCTGGGTTCCTCATAGATCACTGGGGGTGCAGCAGGGGGAGAGCTGAACCAACCCTGGACTACCTTCCCTTCAGTCTCTCAGTGATGTAACTCCCAAGTTGCTGCTAGTTGGATCATAAACACACTTTGCAGGTAATGTCTCAAATAAATATTCTGCAAGACTCGTAGAATTTGAAAGGGTTGACTGTGTCTGAATCAGTTGCAGGCTGTAAGAGAAGGGCTGATTTATGAACGGGAGTGAGAATCAGCTTTGTACCCAACCTCAGGTCTTCTCCCTATGTTGTATGCCCTAGCACAATTTACCCAATAAATTTGTGAATTGTTTTGGTAATATTTAAAGTGTGCAAAATGGTAACTAAGAGAACCACTGGGCAAACTGCGTCATATTTACAAAAATTACTAAACACAGAAGTGTTTAGTACAGAGTAGAAATTCAGCAAACTTGCATCACACCTTTGTCTCTATGCCACAGTTAAATGTAGGATCAAAAGGGGGATTTCAGCTATGTTAGGGAATAGTTTTTGGTGCAAAGTATTTCAAATAAAGGAAGGAGAGGAAAGTATTATATCTTTTTTGTTGTTGTTGTTGTTTTTGTTTTTTTTGTTTTTTTAATTTTTTTTCAGACACTTTATTGTTATTAAAAAATTTTCCACCTCCTCCCCTCCTC
>LOJH01055182.1:0-11911 GCA_001685095.1 Ellobius talpinus | reverse complement strand
TGGTAGGAAGTGATTAATGATATGCTCCTCAAAAAATAAAATAAAATCCCTGAGTTCATGTACATTTCCTTAATTTCCATGGTATAAATACGACCCCTATGTTCACTTTCAACCTTTGGTGTGAAGTCACTAGCAAGCCTGAGCAACTGGCACCAGGACACCACCCGCAGCTTTGGAAGTCTAAGAGAGAGAGAGGTCCTCGGACCAAGGAAGAGGGTCAGATCCCACAGGAGGAGAAGCAGACATCTGGGATGAGCCTTTCCCAGTTACATTCTTCTCCTCTGCCCTTTTACACAGAACTGAAGGTGACATTTAAGAAATAAAGCACAAGGCAGGCAGAAGTTTCTGTCTGGGAATCATCTCTGTTTCCTTTGAGATTGGCCGATTGTACTTCATCTTGTTTGGTTTGTCAGCGTTTTGGACTAGGGCTGTAGCTCGGTGGCAGACAGAGTGCTTGCCTTGCATCCAAGGCATCAGTGTACCCAGTTTGTACTTCATCTTCAGAGAATCATCTGCTCATTAACCCATTGATTGTGTGATTTAGTATTATTTTGGTTTTTTAGTTGTTTGTATATTCTAGATACTAATCCTCTGTCAAATGTGTATAATTAGCAATTTTTTTCTCCCATTCTCTAGGCTTGACTGTTTCCTTTGCTGCCCAGAAGTTTTCCATTTCCTGAAATCCCATTTGTCTACTGCTGGCATGGCTTTTTGAGTGATAGAGTCCTTTTCAGAAAGGCCTTGTCTAGGCCTAGGTCTTGAATCATTTTTCTTGGTTTCTTGTCTAATGATTTCACAATTCCAGGTCTCACATTAAGTTCTTTGATCCATTCAGAACTGGCTCTTGTGCACACCAAGGAAATGCAAATTAAAACTGTTAATTCATTGGGATTCAATCTTGACTCAGTCAGAATGGCTGCCATTTAGAAAAAAGTTAACAATGATAGAGAAAAGAAAGCCTTTATGTAACTACTATAGACATCAGTATGGTGGTTCCCTCAAAATCTAAACATCCATTTATCGTATGACCCAACTCCCTCCTGGGTATTTATTTACCAGAGGTGCTGTGAGTCAGTGCACATAGAGGTACTTCCACAGCCATGTTTATTTCATCACTACCACACAGCTAAGTTAGGAAATCAACCTACCTATGCATTATCAGGGGACTGCACAAAGAAAATGGGAGAGGACTGGGGAGTTGGTTCTGCAGGGAAAGCTCTTGCCATGCAAGAGTAAGGATCAGAGTTCCAATCCTCAGTATCCATGTAAGTTTTGGGAGCGTATGGTAGCCCACCAGTAATATTGGCACTCAGAAGGCAAAGACAGGGGATCCCCAGAGCTTATTATCGCTGTTGCCTTTGGAACTGACAACATGCCAGAGGACTAAGGTAGGTAGGGAAAGACTGGCAGAGTCAGAATCGGAGGAACATTTCCACTAATCTAGATAAGTGGAAATGCTGAGCCCTAGGTTAATCTGAAAGAGTCTGCCTCTGTGAATAAGGTGAAGAGTAATTGAGGCTTTGGGACTGTATGCACTCCTGCACCACACACACACACACACACACACACATGTACACACACACATGCACGCACGCACACATGCATGCACACACATGCACATGCATTCAAAAAATGTAATGTACGTACACAGTGGAATTTCATTCAGCCATAAAGAACAACAAAATTGTGTCATTTGCAGAAACACAGACATAATCAGAGGTGATCACATTAAACAAATTAAGTCAGACTCAGAAAAAAAAATCATGCTGTTTTTTCCCCCGTTTGTGGATTCCAGATTGTATACGGATACATAAAATCATGTCTGTGTTTCAAATGGCACAAAAGCAGAAGAGAAAACTGGAGAATGGAAGGAACTACACCAGGATAGGTGTGGGTAGGAAGGGTAGGGTAGTGGGAGGGTGATGTGGTCAGAGAACAGCACATACCTGGATGAAAACATCCTGATGTAACCCAGTACTATCTACAATGGACAGATGCCAGTAAAAGAAAAAATAGTTTTGTTCTTTTTTTTTTCAAAGAAAACAGGGCCATTTTCTTCTATTGTCTTGCCTGCCCTTCGTTTCAAAATCTGAGCCAGTGTGACTGATAAACCTCCACCTTCTATCAATGGCCTAATTCCCTGGCCACCCTTCCGATTGGCCACTCATCAGCCTCTGGTGTCAGTATAGGAATTTTTCTAGTAGAAAAATAAAAATCATGACACTCTCCTGATTGAAAACGCTCCTCCTGTCCCTTTCTACTTCTTCCCTCAGTGTCAAGGTTTCTTACCAAATGGTAAACTCCCCGAGGGTATGGGCCTTGTCTGCCTTGTTTCTTGTGGTGCTCCACCGCCTGGAATGGTGCTTGGCATCCAGGAGCACTCGATAAATATTTGTTAGATGACTCTCAAACTGCTATTAATGTATTCATCAAATATTTTTAAGCTCCTCGACATGCTAAGAACTGAATAGGGCCCTGGAGATGTGGAAATCAATAGGTATTGTAGATGCCGTCCAAACGTTGGTTTCTCCTTGTTCACAGAGACAGGAGCCACAGAGCGAATATTCCCATAGCTCTCCTGGAAGGGCAGCCAGGTACCAATGGAAGCAAGATGAAAACCATGGGTTCCAGCTATAAATTATACAAACACATGGCATTATAAAATTATTTTAGCACATCAAATATTAAGTCATTTGTACGCTCTGCAATTACTTTATCTGTCATCAGCACACTCGAGCTGTTTGAAGTGGTGACAGACGGAGGACGACCATGCCAAGTTTTCCTGCAGGTGCGCATCTGGGCTACAGGGGAGGGTTCCGTACGTGCAGCAAGGGAGGGAAAGGGAAGGGTGACTGAGGTTATGAAACTAAAGCTGATGTGAGAGGCTTGGCAGAAAAATAAAAAAATTACCAATTTGCATCCTGGCGAATTTCAGGGCACTGCACTCGCTGGGAACTCGGAATGCATGCGGATGCGGATTAGCTAGGCAGCTTGGGGAAGTGAACTTGCCTGCTGCCTGCATTGCAGAAGGGGGAATTCAAGGCTCCTCCTGCTTTGTCCTGAGTCCTAATCTATTCTGAGGGCAGCAACCCAGAGGAAGTCAGGCAAAAAAAAATACTTAGGGAGGAGGAGATGGAGGCTCACCCTGAGGAGAGCACCTCAGAAGTCATCCTGGGGAAGGCCGGAATGCTGAGAAGACATGGAAGGATCAAACAAAATATTTGAACTAAGAACAATGATTTTTCAGAACACAAAGGTTACAGAATTTAAGACCCACCTAGACTGAATGGTACCTTCCAACTCAGCCTGAGGCAGAACTCCTCTAGTGAGTTGTTTTCTTCCTGGGATTCTGGCAGATCTGCCCAGCTCCATTTGTCCTCATCTCTTCCCCCAAGATTCCCAGAACTTGAGGCTCTGCTCCAGGGCCAACATCCTTGGCTGCTTCTGGTGAGTGGCAACCTCTGCCGCCTACTCTGGAAGGCTCAGCCCATCTCTGCTGCCCTCACCAATTCCACCCTCAGCGACTCCACCTGCCAACGCCCTCTTCCACCTGTCTGCATCCAACCATGTTGATTTTGAGCCATGAACCCTTAGCTCTCTTCTGTAGCTTTGGTATCTCAGCTCGCCCCTCCTTCCCTCCATAGACTCCCTCGAAGTCTGGAGGATTCGAGAGCAAACCGGTAGACTGACATCCCGTTCCCCTGCCACTGCACCCCACGTGAACCCAACACACATGTAGTTGGAATGTGAACATGGACAAGAGAAAATTACTCCGTGGATTTCTTTCACTGAAGTTCAGATCTCCTGGGCACAAGATGAAGCTGGTTCAGTTCTATCTTCTAAATAGAAGAATAACTTTCAAGGCATGGCATGAATAAACAGAGGTCACTATGAGACATAAATTCCACCCTGTGGAGTTGCATAGTCTGGGCTTACAGTTCTGAAAGTAACTTTTTCGTTTGACTATGGCGGAGGTTTTCCAGTTAGAGAAAAATTGGGCAGGGCATTGCTTACAGAGCATGGATGGAGGTGATATCTTCCCATCTTCCAGGGATCTCTAAGATGAGGCAGTGGGGCTCCTTACAGAGAGAAAATCACTAAATGGTGAAAGTACCAGGAAATAACTGACACTTAGCAAACTGAAGTCAGGGGTTGACCTAGAGTTGTCAAAAGCCTAAACAGGCGGACAGCTCCTGAGGCAGGAGGATTGCAGTGTTGGGAGACTGAATGAGCATATGTGAGCCCAGTTGCTTTGAGTTGGCTTAGTATCAAGATTTTATTTGTTCTGAAATTTCAATAGCATTAGAGAGAAAAAGAAATGAGTCTTAGGTTTAATCTCAAAGGGGGCGGCTTTTTGAAAATTGTGCAACTTTGTTTTTAGATAACATGCATTTGTATCGGAGCAAAGGCTGCATTGAGCTCAGCGCTTTCTTCTCCCTTCATTTGTTCAGTCTGGTAAGCCCTAGTCATTCTTCTTCCTTTGTGGGGAAAGCTTGCAGAGAGGCCCAGGATTATGAAGATGAATAAGCCTAGTCCCCAGCCCTGAGAAAGGCATAATCCAACAGTCAGGAGCTGGCAAGAGAGGGCGGAATAAATCATTCTCACATGGGGCTGGTTCTATGTAGAGGGTAATGGCAAAAAGGTAGAGGAAGTGGGCCTGGGATGAGTCAAGGAGACTCACAAGAGCACAAAAGGTAGGTAGGGTCACTGAAAAGCAGCAGCCAAGGAAGCAGGCGACATATGTGAAATATGGTGGCACCAGGTGCTCAGAATTTCCCCGAATAATGATTTCTGAATAGCCATGAGGGAGTGGTGGCAGCTGCTTCAGGGATGGCGAAGGGTGGTGACAGGGACTTGTAAAACCTGGGTACCAAGCTGCTGAGTTACAGATTTGTTTACAGGGGACAGAGACCCAGTAGATAGGTTTAAGGAGGGGGTGGCAAGAGTCCTGAGACCTGGAGAAAGCACCCTGAGTGTAGACTGGAGAGGAGTAGCTCCACACAGGAGGCAGGGGAAATGTTAGGAGGTGACTGCCATGAACGGAGTCTGTGCCTCAATCTCCTCCATGTTGGCCCGACTGACACACCCTCAGTGTCCACCCCACAGAGCTGTGAGTCTCGCCTGAAGTTTCATAAGATTTCCATCAGGAGAGGGGAATGAAATTGGGGTGAAAGGGCAGTGACTTTGGGGGGACAGAGAATCAGCTTCTACAAGACAGGGAAACACAGAAAGATCAAAAATCAACTTTAGGAACGAGCTCAAGGCCTGGTGATGTAGTTGCCTGTTAGAAGGCTTGCTTGGTGTGTGCAAGGCCCTGGGTCCAATCACCAGCAAAGGGGGAGGACGAAAGAAGGGAGGGGCGGAGGGAAAGGGAAAAGGAAAACACAAGAAACAAAAATATCCCTTCATTCCATGAAAAGCTTTGCCCTGTATCCTGGAAGAATATGTTAGGGTTATCCAAGAAACTGAAGATTCCAGACCTCTGTCAGAGGAGCCCCGGTCTTAAGGTCACCTTGCCGGTACTCCCCTGTGAGTCCCTGGCGCCACCGTGTTTTGTACAGGAGCCGGCTGCGCTCAGTTTCATGTGGTCATAAAGAGAACTGACCTCCCTGACTCAGCGGTCCTGACAAGATCTCTGCCCCAGGAGGTCAGGCTCCCTGGCAAGCCCAACTCCTTTGCCACACCTGATGTCAAGAGAGAATGATGCATGCTCCTGAATGGATGGGGCTGAATGGGGAGACCAAGCCCTTGTCAGTCAAATGCCAACAGGGCAGTTCTGAACCTGCCGACTGGCTTAGTCATCACCTTTATAAAGCAAAATACTCCAATAATTAATACAGGGCAAATTAATTAAAGGAAGTGGGAGCATTGCAAGGCCCATTATGAACTAGGTGATAATTATTAACAAACACAGGAAGAGGTTGAGTAAGAGCCCCTGCCTCCCGCTTCATTGGCAGTGAACTAAGCCTGAAATTTCATGTGTCAAAGGTCAGAAACAAACAAGGCATTGCAGGGCTGAGCCCACCCATTCACAGGACTTCACCCACGTGATTGAAGTACCCAGGGACCGCCTAGCTCGGTTCTTTCTCTGACCATTCTACCCACTTGAGAATTTCCTAGCATTTCTGTCTCTTGATGAGTTATAACTCTGGTGCTCCACAAGTACAATCATGGGTTTCTTAAGTTTTCTGTGTAAAAATTAAAAACCAAGGGATTTTAGCCATATAATAAGTCAAGCATTTTTCCAGCTTATGCTTTCACACCTCTTTAAAGTACACTCCTCAGCCCTGGGTGACATCCTACCCATAGGGACAAAGAGCCACATTTGCCTGGACCAAAGTTTGTAAGCGACTAGAAATGCTTTCTCTAGCCTCATCTCTCTTTTTCCACTTTCACAATTCATATTCCACATTATTTTTGAAGATCCACCCAAAGCGACAGGCACGAGGATTGGGAAGAAAAGAGCAAAATTATGCATAGGTGCAGGTGAAACCGTGTGGCCTCAAGAGAATGCACAGAAGTCACCTGGAAAGCTACTAATTTAAGCGCCCAGTGAGGTTGAAAAATCGACCTTCGAAACTGAAAGACAAGGTAAAAAACTTCACTAACATGGAAACAAGAAAATACCTAGGAATAAAGTTAACAAAAGTTCTGCAATGTTTGCACTCTGAACTCCAAAAAAAAAGCCTCCAAAATAACTTTGAAAGAAACACGAGAATGTCTAGACAAATGGAAAGATGCCTTGGATTGGACAGTGTGATGTTGTTAAAGCAGCAACAGTTCCCACATGGACCTAAAAAGTTCCGATCTGACATCTTAAACTCTGCTTTCCTCCCTAACGTGCAGACAGCAGCTGCCTTGTGGCTGTGCTGTTTTTCTACCCTAGCTGATAACAGAACAGATCTCTCTCTGCAGCAGAATGTCGGCCCCAAGAGGTTAGGCTTCTCGAAAGCATGGGCTCCCTTGCCACACCTTGCATCAGAAGGAATGACGTTTCCACCCAGATGCATCAAGCTAAATGTTGAGTCTGCAACATTCAAAAGGAAGGAAATAACTGCATTCGTTGTTTCCCTGCCCTGCTCCACAGTAACCGAAGTCCCCAGCTGAGGAGGTCTTCATGTGGTTCACAAAGGCAGTCTGCAAACCTAGCCTAGTGCCTAGGAGAACACGAATAAACATTCTGATGAGCAAGGTGACAGCGGTCATTTTCAGAATGACTGTAAACTGTGTGGACTTCTGGGCTGAGCTCCCCAACAGCGTTGCCCCTTCTGTTTCCGTCTGTATCACTGCTGCACTTGGTATGGTGGGAACTCCTGAGAAGCCACAAGGAATGAGAATATCGCTCCTGCAGCAGGTGACCCCACAGGCTGGTGTAATCTGAGCTCTGAGAGTCCCTGGTGTGCTTGGGGACTTGCCAGCACCTGTGAGGTGATAAGAATAGACAGACTTGAGTTTATGACCCAAAGCTCTGAGCAGTCCTAGAGTTACAGGCCAGGCGCTCACACCTCCCGCTGAGGGTCCCAGACCACATCTCCAGCACGCTCAGATTGATCTCAGATCTCAGGCCAGCTAACCTTGTGTTCCGGGCCATGAGCAGCATGTTTGGCTCCTGGTGGAAAACCTTCTGCTGAAAGCCTACTAGTCCTGGTGCCTACTCTTCCAAAGGGCTGTGATCCACTTCTGGGACTGTACCACGCGACAGAAGGTGACAGAGCCAGTTCACAGCTATGCGAGTATTCTGTTCTTCCAATGCAAGGCTCCAAGTAGGAACTGTGCTCTGCCGCTGCCTCTGCTGCAAACAGTTGGCCTGCAGAAACTCACGGGATCCCAGAAGAAAGCGTTTCTTCAGTGGAGTTGAGAGACTTTTGCAAACATGCCTTATGGTAATAGATAGCGTCTCGTTAATCCAGGTCTCTGGTTAGAGGCCAACTGGAGTTCTATCTCTTTCTTCAGTGATGCTTAAAGTGCCAGGGTATTTTAGCTGTGGGGCAAACAGAGCCCCCACCACAGGTGAAGTAGGAGGTAGGTTTCTGTAGTTGCCTGTCCACACAGGCAATGCAGTCAGATTAAGTGAAGAAGACGGTCGCAGTGGAAGGAACGTTTCTTCACATTATCTGTCTTGCTTGAGGGGGCACGATAGGATCGGTTTTCCTCCTTTGTTAATGAAGCCATAGGTTTGGAAATCGAGTCTGGCGACCCTACTGAACATCGTGTCATCTTCAGTTCCCTCTAGAGCACACCAGTCCACACCATCTCTCCCTGGTCCCTGCAACGCCTCATTCCTTCCACACGTGGTCTCCCTAAGCCTTCCAAAGGTTCTTACGGTCCTCGGGGTTGAGTTCAGACCCCTGATGAAAGCTGTCCCCTTCCCATCCTTCCAGCCTATATTATCTACTCCTCCCTCTCCCATCCAGGAAAGCAGCCATGTCTGCCTTTCCATTCCCTGCATAGCATGTACCTAACCCTACACGCTGCTTCCTTTGCAGTGACGTCTTCCTCCCAAGGCTTCCTCCTTCCTCCGTCACATCCGTATTAATTCCTACTGCTCCTCACAGTCTGCTGCCTTTGGCTCTTCTCTGACCCTTTGGCTACATCTCTAATACATACTGTACTCCGTCTGTAACACGTTTGTGGTGGCCAGCTACCCATGGGCCTCACAGCCAATCAATGTCATCCTTTTTACCCGATGTGTTCCTGAATTATCCAGGGTTCGCTGGGTGGGAAGACTGCATCCATTTTCAAAACAGCTACAAACTCCCCTCTATGCTCGGCTCCAGGTTTAGCCTGCGTTCATTGCACACCTGGGACCCTCCTTGGATTCGGTCTCTCTAAGCCTTTTCTTCCTGACGTGTCTACTGCCATCTCCTTTGTTGCTCGCTTATGAGTTCAGCCTCAGGTTCCTTCCCCAGACAGTAAATTCTTTTTCACTTAGAACTTGGGTCCCCAGAGACATTGGGAATGATGAAAAATTGCCCACTTGACTATTTAAAGCCATCGGGAGTCGTGGCATGCCCCCTAGAGGTGCCGATAGTAAAATGCTTTTATAGCCCGTCTGTTCTGCCAACCATTACCAGTGTTGCAATAATAAGACCATGAATGCCCGCATTCACAGATGAAACCCCCAGAGTCACCTCACAGATGGAACCCCCAGAGTCACCCTGAGATGGGATGTGTCTTGACAACAGTTGTTCAGAGGTCCGGAACACAACCCAGCCTCCCTGTGTTGCTGCTAATCATAAGCGACCTCCTTAATTTAGAAGTTCCCAGGCTCTCTACAGACTGCCAATGTTCCCTTTAGCCCTCCTTTCTGATGGGAGAGCCCGTGGTGAACATGCATGGAGGGCCCACAGACTTCCAGATGATCTTGAAGAGAAACAATGGTAGAGGTACTGAGCCGCATGCTGCCCCTGGTCCTCTCCTGGCATTCTAAACCCACCCCACTGTAGAATCAAAGAGGGTCAGCCAACGCAATCTCCTGGGGCAAACCCCAGCACCTGGGGTGGACCCTTCCTCTCTCACAGGGATGGAGAAATGTGACTTTCATCGTGCAAGCTTGTTTTACAGCCAGCAAAACAGAAGTCTGAGGCAACCAATGAAGTCTGGGCTCGTTTTCACGGGAACATTCAGAAACTCTCCCCCTGAATCTCTTTCCTAGAAACAGGCACAGTGAAATACTATAGCAAAACTATTTGTGTCACATATCAATCTCTGATAGAACACCTAGAATATTCTATCTAAATTTAGTAATTATATAAAATCAGCAGCATTCGCCACAGACATTTGTGTAGCACCCACACGGCAAAATGAGCGACATTGTCAAGGTTTGTAAGTCAGACAGATGCATCTCTAGCCCACTTCTGCTGAGTCTAAAGTAAAATAGACCTGTTTCACCATCAGGACTCTGGGAGATGTTCGGGTCTGAAAGATGAAGGAAGTCAAGGCACCAAGGAGAAAACATGGCCCTGCCCAGTGCTATTAGGGACTAAGCATGACAAGGAGAGCCACAGTCATGCCTGGGGTGCCAAGAAGAAAATATGCACCCACATGGCACCTGTGGCACTGGGCAGCCCAGCACTATTATGGTGACCAAATATATGGGAGAGAGAGAGAGAATGGTTCATGTCTTGTGGACAGAGGCAGATCTGAACAGGTGAAAGCCGTGAGGAGCAGGCTGATGTGAGTGGCCTGACTGCTACCCAGGGCCATGGTATGTCTGGCCTGGGCTGATGCCATCTGGGTTCGTGGCTCTGATATAGCTGCCATCTGTGTTGATGTCTGTGGCTCCTGATACCACCAAAGGTCGAGAGGATAAGGTTGTAGAGAGTTGGCCCAGTCCCTCACTGGTGGCAACTCTAGGGAGAACTGGTCCTGTCCCTTGCCTGCTGAAGCACTCAGAAGAGAGGGTCCTACACCTCACCTGGGCAGCACAATAGAGCTGACCCTGTTGACAGGAGTGCAGGTGAACTGGCCACAAAAAAAAATGTGAGCTTGGGAGAGCTGATCCTGTCACCTCATTGGCCATTTGTGGCGTGGGCAAGGGGAAAACGACCTCCCACTCCCCACCTATGGCAGCTGGGAGAGCTGACTCCACCCCTCTCCAGCTGCAGCACTTGGGGAGAGTGGTCCCTGCCCCTCGCCTGGGCAACACAGTAGAGTTGCTGTGGCTGAGCTGACCCTGAGGGATGAAAGCAGGAAAATTGGCCCTGCCCCTTGCTCATTGCTGCAAGGGATGAACTAGCTGGGGCAATTCCAGAGAGCTCACCCTGGTGGTGAGGATGGGAGAGAGCTGCTGTGCTGACCAACCCTGCAACTATCAGGGCCCAGAACTAGGATTATGAGTTGGCCCATCCCATCATCCACCTCATCTATGATCTGCTGGAGCTCGTGAAGGGCACATCCAAAGTGGCAGGATCTCCATGATGCAGGGCAACAACAGGATATCCAAGAGAAGCCTCAGTGAGGGCCCAGTATTGTGGGTGTAGCAGAAATGAGTGGCCTCAAACCAGACCAATGATTCTGCACTGAACCCTTGCAAGTAAAGATGTATGGACTAAAGAGTATACTGTGTCACACTATAGCTTCCATGATGAGATTTGTTTTCTTTTCTCTCTTTTTTATTTTCTCTTAAATTTTATTTTATTTGTGTGGGGGAGGTTGCAAGGACAAGGAAATGTAGAAGAAATGGATAAATGTCTAGACATAGATGGTCTACSAAAATTAAGCCAAGACAATTTAAGTAACGTAAACTGGTCTATAACCAGCAACAACACGAAGCATTAATAAGCTGTCTCCCAGTTAAACAAGGCACAGACCTAGACAGGGTCAAGGCCGAAGCCTCATATATTTCCTCAAGTGATTCCACAAATACAAGGGGAAGAGATGCTGCAAAATTCATTTGAAGAAACGAGCATCACACTGATACAAAAAACACATAAGAACACAAGAAAAGGTAAATTGGTGAGTCTTTAATCCCAGCACTCGGGACTCAGAGGCAAACGCATCTCTGTATTCTAGGCCAGCCTGGTCTACAGAGCAAGTTCTGGGACAACCAGGACCACACGGAAAAACCCTGTAACCAAAAAGAAAAGAGAGAGAGAGAAGTGTCCACCAATTCTGACAAACAAGGATGCAAAAGTGCTTTAAAAGACACTTGTAAATTGAATTCAATTATATATAAAAATATTTTTCACCATGAGCAAATAAGTTTTATTCCAAAGATACAAAGATGGTTCCAAATATGGAAATTAGTATTATAGATCACACAAATAGACTTAAAGACAAAAATCACAAAATTATCACGGTAAATGCAGAAAAGACCAATAAACATAAAAGTCCGGAAGAATTGGGAAAAGCAAAAACTTACCTCAATACATACACAAGTTACAAATGAAAACTTATTATATCAGGTAGA
>LOJH01055180.1:0-11911 GCA_001685095.1 Ellobius talpinus | reverse complement strand
TATTTCGGGTGTTAAGCTAGCCGTGTGGGAGCTGGGTGGGACGAAAAGCAGGCCTGCTCTCCCTTATCACTACAGGTAAGAGCAGAGTACAAACGTGTGTGTGTGTGTGTGTGTGTGTGTGTGTGTGTGCGCACGCGTATGTTCCTCACACTTCTGGAAAGCACAGATATGTGCACATACTAGCAGGGAGACTACAGTGACACACACAGACTGACACCAGAGCTCAAATCCCAAGCACCCACATAAGACTCCAGGAAGACCTGAATTCAAATCCCAAGCACCCACAAAAGAGTCCAGGCATGCTGCAAGGGTCTGTAATCCCAGCACTGCGGTGAACAGGAACATGAGGATCATTGCGGCCAGCTGGCCACAAACCTAGCTGCAGGTTCAGCAGGAGACTCAGACTCAAGGAAATAAGGTGGAGAGTGACAGAGCAGGACACCTGACATGCTCCTCTATGCACATACTGGTACATGGACCCACACATATGCACATACTTACACCACGCACGCCATAGTCACACATAGTAATAATGACTGTGCTTCCTTATTAAAAAGCAAAAACATTCTGACATTGGCTCCCAGTTTCTCTGGGCTCTCTTGATCCAGGGTTGGTACCAGATTTAATGGCACTATCAGGAACAGAAGCTTTCCTTTTTCCTATGCTCTCAACCGGTAAACAATAGACAAAGTCATTCCTATCATGAAGTGTTGGCTAAAACAAACGCATGAAACTGGACAGACTGGAATCTCACTGTTTAACAAATTTACCACTGTATTTTCATCTGTTATCTAGTCTCTGTCACTTATTGTTATTTTTTTCTTCAAACACAGCCTAATCCATATAGGCATGTATATCGTCCCCTTAACTAAAACAAAATAAAAATTAAAAAACATTACATTATATCCCTATCTCATTCTTAATGTTTGTATTTTCTATTTATCTAGCCAACAATATGATGAATTTTTTATATCTTTTTATTTGGCTGATGTGTTATATTTTATTGCTTTGACCTGTATCTCTCTATTCTTAATAACAACTTCTACTGCCATTCGGTTTACTTTTGCCTTTTTACTCTAAATGTTCATTTGTCTTCAATCATATTTTCAAATATGTGCACACATGGCTACATATTCCAGGGTTATACTATATACATCTCTTATTGCCAATTGTGAATAGCAAGAATTGTTCAGCTGGGGCCAGCAAGCCAGCTCAGGTAAAGATGTTCGCTGGAAACCTGCGTGTTTTCTGGTCAACATGAATGCTGGAAAGCCTTAGTCCAGTACCTGAAGCCCACATAAAGGGTGACAGAGAGAAATGACTCTTCAAAGTCATCTCTGACTTGCACACTGTGCCGCGGCACACACATACACAAACACAATTAAAATAGTAAATACTTTCTTTATAAATTGATGTCCCACTGATCATCCAGGATAGGCAAAATCACTATAGCTCAGTTCTTAAAGATCAGAACCTGAGACTATAACATATGTTTCTTCTAAGCTGTCTTTTAGATAGGGTTCACTATGTAACCCTGGCTGGCCTGGCTGTAAACTCACAGAAATGCACCTGCCTCTGGCTCCTGAGCACAGGAATTAAAAGCGTGTGCCACTACACTCGAGTCTTTTTTCTAATTTTAAAATGTGTTATGAACCTAAATGCTTACTTGTTAAAATAACTAATAGGTTATTATAGAGAATACATGTGTTAAAGAATTAAACAAAAGTACTCAATCTTACCAACATCTTTTAACAAAATGATGCTTTCTTCTTGAGTGTATGCATGTGTGTGTGGATGTAATTTTGGATGAATCAGGATTAAATTCTACATAAAGTCCCATACCACACTCTCCGTTTCCTCAATAGTTCATTCCTAACACCGTCTGCTTTTTAGACATGATTATTAACGGCTATTATAAAAATCCAAAAGATAGCCACCAAAAATTCCTTCCCTTTCTATATGTAGGTGAACATTTCTCTTTCCTACCAAGGAAAATTCTATTTCCTTCCTTCTTGAATGTGGAGTGGACTCGTGACTGGCTTAAACCAACAAATGCAAAAGACGTGACATTGTTCTCACACTGAACTTTACCCTGAGAAAGCCTAAAAGTTTCTCTTTGTCTCTTAAAATTCATCTGACGTGATGTAAAGGAGTTGTATTCGCTAATCCTGACCATCAATCTGTCTAAATGCTTAGATTAGTGGCATATGCCTCTGGGTGTCATTTCCAGAGAGAAGCACCTCTGACCTACTGAATGCTTTACCCACTGATAAGTTTAAACCCAAATGAAGTCTTCAGAGGTAACAAACTGTGAAAGGCAGATGCTTGATGGAGGAAGTCAGTTGTAAGGGTATGTCCTTCAAGGGCTATGTCTCACCCTACCCCTTTCTTCTGTTTCCTGGCACCAAGACATAAGCTTATCATCTTGCTCTCCCCAAAATCATGAGCCAAATAAAGAATTCCTCCCCTAAAGGTGTTTTCTCAAATAGTTTGGTCAGATATTTAGGTCACAACTAGAGCAGAAGTCCAAGCTGTACTATTGGAAACAGAATGTCACAGAAAATCTTTGGAGATGAGACTCTACCCAGAAACACAGTTGATATGAAGATGCAAACATCCCAGACAGCAGCCAGCACTCAGACAGGCCAGTGAGGTAAGCCACCTTGAACTGCCATCCAGTATCATTGGCATGAGTGATACTCTAACACTAGAGGCAGGATCAGGACCATTAGTCAAGCTGCAGGACTGTGGAAAATAACAAGCTATTGTTTAAAGCCTCCGAACTTTGGAACCAGTCACTTAAAGCTTTATTGAATGGTTATTTAATCATCTATTTATCTAATCATATGACACGGGTTATTTGTTGAATGAAAATGTAATAATGTGATGGAAAACATTTCACAATATTTTGATTGAAAAAGTTCTAGCTGACTAATATTTTGATTGATGAAGCACTGGTTACTACCCGAGGATCACATTCTAGAAGAAATACAAGATAAAAATGGAACAATTTATACTCCCGTCTTTTCCTTGGCTAGTTCCCTTCACAGCCTATGCTCTTTACTCTCAGCGTTCCTTGAAGCTGCCATCTCTTCTGAGGCTACCAAATATCCCGAATCAACGACGACTTCAACACTGTATATCCAGTAAATACACTTTCAGAGGAATAGTGCTCCTCTCCAGTGGTTTTCATCCAGGACTTCATGAGCAGTTTAGTAAATGTCTGGATTAGTGTAGCTGATGGGAATTTGGTTTTATACCGAGAAGTCTCAGCGATGTTGGAAATACAAGGTGATGAACCCAAACGTGAATGTATGATATAATTTTCCCAAGATTATTTGGCAAGTGAATCCTTTTCCCTTTAATATACTTGAAAATTTCCCCTAAAACATTCTAATTTCCTCATACAAGAAATGCTTTTAAGCAACAGATTCATTCTTGATGTTGAATGCTGGGGTGAAAAGGGCTGAGATATGTCAGAGCTTCTGTCTTCAGGAAACCTGCTCCTAGAATGGACTTCCTTAAGCAATTTTCTTGAGCTCAGATCCAACATGTTTGAAGGAATGGTGGTTACAAGAACTAGGTACTACAAAGTTGATCTCTAACAAGGAAAGGTAAATGATAAAAGAATTGTCTAGAACCATGCAGTTGGCCACACTTGTAATCACAGCACGAAGCAGAAGCATCAGCCATCTGAGGCCAGCCTCAGCTATGTAGAAGGTTGGGAACCAGTCTGGGCTACATATGATACTCTCTCTAAAACAAAAATAGAAGCATTACTAGATATGATATGGTCAAAGTATGAATATCTCATAATGAAACCCATTATTTTGTAGAGTAAATAAAAGTTAACATAAAAAAATAAATTTGAAAACTGAATGGAGTTTTGACCTCAAAAAAACTCCAAGAAAAAGTATAATTCCCTATTTATTTTCAAGCCTCAAGAATGAAGCTGGAGTGTCAGAAAGAACACGTCATCCATCAGCAGTCCATGCCGAGCAGCTGAGAAAAACACTGATATTTGCACCACCAAGATCACACTAGACAAGAGATGCTCGGTCCAAGTGATTCCACAGAAACTACCAAGTCCCAGGCGATGCAGAGTCCATTGAAACAGTAACAACAATTTCTTCATCACTGCGATCTGCTTTTCCCTCTTAAAATGTTTCTATGAAATAAATGACAATACACATAGCAATTCCTCCCTCTTCTCACGCATTTGCAAGGATAGTTCCAGTTTTTGAAGATTTCCAGCTGGATATAGCTGGACTACTGATTCTGGATAAAGAATGTGAACACATCTAACGTGAAGTTCCTGTGTGAGCTCTTGGTACCCCTTATCTGCTGTGTCCACACAGTTTTCAGATATTTCAGGAACTGAACTCCACCAAGACGTGAGGAAAGTTCCTGGGAGGAAACTGCACCTTACTTTGAACTTTCTACAAGAATGATTATCTGATTAGAAATTCAATGACTGTGGGAGAGGTTGGGGTGCTGTGGGACCACGGTCTAATTATGATGTATCTTAGGTGATCTCCAGTACCCTCAATAGCCATTTCTTGTCCACCTCTATGTCTGACCTAACATCCTTGTGCAGATCAGGTAAAACCTCTTGGGATGTCTTAGCCTCCATTGATGTCATTAGACACATGTGTTTCCCCACTGTGCTGCTGTAACACGCCTGTATCGTGTCCTTAGCAATGTGCTTGGAAAGGGTGCCACTTTATGGTTTCCTTTGTTCTGTTACTCGAAAAACTTTATGGAGCTGTTGTCATTTGGGGATATGGAATCTGTGCAATCTGAATCTGTGTTCCCAGGCCATGGTCAATGACACTTGAGTCTGTAATCAACTATCTCTTATCCCTAAAAACTGGGGGATATGAATATTTGTGTGTACATGTGTGTGCATGTTTATGTGTATGCAGTGCTCATGTGGAGATTAGGGGACAATCTCGGGTGTCATGAGCAAAACCTTCCTTTTAATTTTGTATCATATCCCCTCCTCCTCTTTCTCCTCCCTCTTCCTCTTCCTCATCTTCCTCCTCCTCTGTTTTTTTTGAGACAGGGCTTCTCTGTGTAGCCCTGGTTGTCCTGGAACTCTCTCCACTTTGCTGGCCTTGAACTCAAGAGATTTGCCTGCCTCTGCTGGGATTAAAGTGCTGCACCACCGTGCCTGCCCTTTCGAAAATTCAACTTATTATTTCATATAAAGGTGTGTGTGGACAGATGCAGTATGCCACAGCACATTAAGGATGTGGGAGGACAATTTTAGGGAGTTGGTTCTCTCCTTCTAACGTGTTCCAGGGACTAAACAAGTCACCACTTATACCCCCAAGTATCTCACTGTTCTGACCACCCACCTTCTTCTCATTGACCTGGAGCTCCCTGACCAGGCAAGACTGGTGGACCAGTGATCCTCTCCTCACCTCCCCAGCACTGGGATTTAAGTATGCACCACCACACACCTGTCTTTTTCATCTGGGTTTGGGGATTGAATTCAGACCCTCACATGGCTGGCAGAGCCTGAGGGATCCTACACTAAGTCTTCTGCATATGTTATGGCTGAGTAGCTTGGTGTTCTTGTGGGATTCCCAATATTGGGAGCAAGGGCCGTCTCTGACTCTTTTGCCTGCTTGTGGGAACCTTTTCCTCCTATTGGGTTGCTTGCAGCCTTGATGTGATGATATGTGCCTGTTCTTATTGTAACTTGTTATTCCATGTTTGGTTGATGTCCCTGCTCTTTTCTGAGGGGAGATGGAGGGGATGTGGATCTGGGGGAGAAGAGAGGTGGGGAGTGGAGAGACTGAGGGGAGGGGAAACTACAATTGGGATATAACATATGAGAGAAGAATTTTTTTTTTAAAAAAAAAGGGAGGACACTTTAAATTCAGACCCTCACGCTTACAGCGTGGCTGTCATCACAGCCCACACTTCTACTTCTTAAAATTAATTTTAATTAGCAACCTAAGCCAAACACATTACTTAGAAATAAACTTCTTCTGCCAGACTTATAGATCGGGCACAGTTTCCTAGGACCAGACCACCCCTAAGGCTACTATGCACAGAATTAGGTCAAGCTTGTTCAAGAGGTGCAGGTTGAGATAATGAACTAAGCTAGAGGCAGGTTCCCCAGCTGCCACATCCCCTACACCACCTTGTGATTCCTACCTGTTCTTCTGAGTCACTCACACCCTCCGCCCTCTGCCCAGCTGTGTTTAAGCTCCCCTGGTGTATTTTAAGATATTTGCTCTGACACTTAGGCTTTTTTGAGTTGTTGTCTCCTCGCTTCTCATCTACCCTGGTGGGTTTTTTCTTTTCTTTTCTTTTCTTTTTTAATTCTATAAAATGAATTTTTGAGAACAATTAAAAAGATGAATTTTATTCAGCAATCAATAATGCAATAATGTCTACTTCCTGTTACCAACTTCGAGAAGACCCCTCTAAGCTTTCCTACCCACCTGTAAATGTGCCATTAGAAAATAAGATCTTATTATTTTAAATACTTTTACAGAGCCAAGATAGGAGTCCATCAGTGGAGTTTCTTTTTAAATTTTCTCTTTAGAATACCTGCTTGTGTATATTACGAATATACATAATATACAACACTAAGAAGGATAAATTATTCATAACCTCAAACTGCAAAGAAACAAATGTTGCTGACATAAGAGAAACCATGACACCACAGGGTTCAGTTGCACAATGTCCTCCACTTTACAAGCGCCTCACGAATAAATATGAAGTCCAGGTTAAGTTCTTCTTAGAAGTCAAGTAACAGATGGTTTTATGAATCTATGAGGATGTTGTCTCTAATTGCATATGGATTCATAAATAAAATATGCACTCATCCACTTGCCCTCTTAAAAAGGTTTAAGGACTCCCCAACTAGAGGTTCAGGGGAACATGGCTGGAAGAGCTTTAAGTCTTGTCTCCCTCAAGTGTCTCCCACTATCACAGTCTGGAATGCTCTATTTTAAGACAAAAGCACTTCCTGCTATCTGTTCTAAATTAGGTTAAGTTTATTTCCACAGATTTCAGCCTCAGTCCATCACCTGAACCCTGCTGACAGACCGTGTGAGCTGAGATCATCAGTATCTCCTAAGACTTAAACAACTGAAAATATCTGTCTTTTTTTTCTGACCAGACTCTCCAACTTTTTAAATCTCTGGGTCACAGATGACATTTAATTCCAAAATAAAATCTTTGTACAGGGAGACATGGTATCGAACAGTCTCAAGCAAGGACTGCCCATCAGGATGAGGCTGCTACAGATGTGTGGGGCATGGCTAATACAGGGCTGCTGCAGATGTGTGGGGCATGCTAATACAGGGCTGCTGCAGATGTGTGGGACATGCTAATACAGGGCTGCTGCAGATGTGTGGGGCATGGCTAATACAGGGCTGCTGCAGATGTGTGGGACATGCTAATACAGTGCTGCTGCAGATGTGTGGGGCATGGCTAATACAGGGCTACTACAGATGTGTGGGGCATGGCTAATACAGGGCTACTACAGATGTGTGGGGCATGGCTAACACAGGGCTGCTGCAGATGTGTGGGGCATGGCTAACACAGGGCTGCTGCAGATGTGTGGGGCATGACTAATACAGGGCTGTTTAGAATTGCTTCTAGTTGCCAACACAGAAAGATATAGATAATTAATTTAAAATCTGAAGGAAGGAAGGAAGGAAGGAAGGAAGGAAGGAAGGAAGAAAAATCTGAAAGTCTGTGATGCTCTCTTTCCTCCAAGACGATGCCAGACTAGAGCCAACCAGCACCCTCAGGAGAGGGCATGCACCTCTGCTTTCCCTATCCCTCCACTCCCTATAGCCTTATATTCTGCCGACTCCCTCTTTCCATGTTCGGCCTATAGGCAGTAAGATGCTGGATCATAAAAGACCTTAAAAAAGAATCCATTCTCCTTTATCACCTGCTTCAAGTCCATTCTACCTACTTTCTAAAAACCTCCCTCAAATCCATCTCCTTGTTCACACATCTGCTGCCACCACCCTCTCAGCAGGCCTCTTGTTTAAGCTAGCCCATACCCTTCTGAACCACCTCCCATTCTAACACCCTCTGCTCTATTTCCAAAACATCAGCCAAACTGTGTTAAGTTACAATTATATTCACAAAAATATCTCTACCACCCACTTAAAATATTTCCAAGCTTCCCAGTGCTGCATAGATAAAACCAAAAATCCTGTAGTTGACTTGCTCCTTCCCCATCTCTGAACAGGTCTTCTTCCTGTTGCTCAAACCCATCAAGTCCCTTCCTGTCCCTCTGCATCACACATACAGTTCCCTTCATTTAGATCCTATCATCTGATAGCTTACCTTCATCAAAGTCAATCCCTTTGAATCACATCCCCAGACCCTATGAATGTGATATTTGTGGTCATACCCCCTTCACTTTGCAATATAAGTCCATGAGAGGAGGTAAAGAAATAGATGGACATGGGTAGAGGGGTACCCTAGTGAATAGACCTGGAATGTCTAGCTAAGGTAGCAGATAGGTTCCAGCACTGAAAGCTTAATTTGGACACGTGACATAGGGGATGAGAATTTGGGTGGAAGTTTAGCCTCTTTTAATATAGTTAGTTGGTCTTATTTGTTTTTATAAACCTAAAGGACAACACATACGCTAAAGGGAAATCTTTCTTCTTTTGGGGACATCTCACTACGTAGCCAAGAATGACCTGGAATTTGCTCAGGCTGGCACCAAATTCCCAAGTGTGGGGACTACTGCAGGCTTCTATAAAGGTAAATATTAACTGCACAGATTGATTTCATTCTCACGCCTGTCACCTCTGCCACTATCAGGACTTAGAGCATGGTCCATGGCACATCCAATAGCCCACACATATCTGCAAATCACTCCCAGTCCTTGAAATCTCATACTATAGTCTCATCTCTTGGGGTCTCTCTTCTGTTCTAAACCCCCATTGTGTATCCCAGGTTTTAACATTCAATCTAACATCAGAAGACTCCAGAGGGGAATACAGGCCTGAGGACCACATCTATGCATTCCAAATGTATACACTGAGCTGGCAAACTGGCAAATAAAGCACCCTGCCTGCCTACCTCAGGTAAAGGTAAAGGTCGAAAGACAGTGCTTTAATTCCGAATTAGAATGCTTACTCCTCCAAGTTCTAAATAAAACCCAGTGGCAAAAGAAAGGCCCTACCCACCCCTAAAACCCTCTGCCCTCACTGGTAGCTCAAATATACTCCAGGGGGCTCACATATATGAATTCTGCTAACTAGCACACTAGGCTATTTCTAGCTATATCCAAGGTAGAGAGGCTTGTTCTATAAAAGACCAAATTATGATGGAGTTCAGGTCTTATGGGCCATTCAGTCTCTGTCACAAGTGCCTGCTGCCTTTCAGCACAAAAGCAACAGCAGATGACTCATAACCAATGGGCAAGGCTGCATTCCAATAAAACCTGACTTTTAAAAAATATGACAGTAGTTGGATTTGACCCAGGGGCTGTAGCCTGCTGATATCTTGTCTATTACCTTGTAAATATGTGTCCCTTGGCAACCCTAAGTGCAGGGATGGTCATAATGGTAGCAGGATTTGGAGGCAAATCAGGGATGTCTATACAGGCAGGTCACGGGCCTGTAGGTACAAGAACGGACTCTGGAATGCCAGGCTCTGCAGACACCTGCACTCGCCCACATGAAGTCCTCCCCCACAGGGAAGACACAATCACAGAAAGTCCAGAGTGGCCCCAGTGACTCTTCCTACACATGTCTAAGGACACAGGAGCGATGCAAGACATTCTTTGAATGTCTGAAAGAATAAAACTGGTACTTCAGTATCATGACCTTTCATCGTAACACTGAAATCACTTTAGGGGACATTATGTGACAAGTCTAAGATGCTAGCCAGCAGGGGGAAGATGCAGTGTTTTCAAAAGAGAGGTCTCAAGTCAGGCCTCAAAACCAGGTCTGACTGGATCCACACACATATCCATCTCACTTCCTGACATGCCCTCAAGCAGGTACTTCCCTTGCCTTCATTTTCTTCAACCTCCAAGCTGGGGGTGACAGCAGTACTTCTCAGAGGAATCTGGTGGGGGCATTAATAATGACACAAGAAATATATTTAGAAAAAAATGCCCAGCACACAGATAACATCCAATAAAAGCTAACCTGGATAACATTAATAAGCCTAAGGCCACTAAAAACCCCCCAAAATATCTTGGAATTCTCTCAACTCATTAAGTTTAGCCCTATCTGACTAGCTTGGGTCAAACTCAGCTTGCTATTTAAAAGTGCTTCAAATACTGCTTAGTTTTTTTCTCAAGTGATGGGTTCTCTTTTCTGTCTCCTATACATAGAAGAAGCAATACCTTGTATAGTTTCATTTAAAAGTTTTTATATACTGTATTTTGATCTTATTTCTCCCTTCCCCAATCTCCACCCAGAACCTACCCACCTATCACACTTTCTCTCTCTTCTGCTCCTGCCTCTAAGAACACACACATACACACACACACACACACACACACACATCAAAGCAAATAAGCAAAAGACCAATAAGACAAAAAACAAATGCAAAACAAAATCAAAAAGCCCACAAAAAAAAACGTGGTGTGCATTTGTGTTGGCCTGTCCTGGGGTGTGTGTGTTAACTCAGTTAGACTCCACTGGGGAAACCGATTCTCCCTGGACCAGTGGGCATTAATTGCAAACAGTTTCTTGGTTAGTGGTCCATTATTTTTTAAAAGAAAAGTCTGAAGCTACAATGTTATATGTCTCTAGATATTAAGAAATCTCAATAATAAACTATTTAATCTTTAAATGCTACAAAAAATATGAATTAGGGGTAAAAAAATCCAACTTGCTATAGCTGAAATTGCCAAAAAGAAAAAGCTTCCCAGTCATTTTCCAAACTCTCTAGGAAACTGAACCATGCCTGTGTACACCTCACTACTCCCCTTCAGCCTTCTCATACCCGTTTCATAATTACTGTTTTCCATGTACAGATTTAGCATGATTACATGTTCAGCTGCCTTGGATCATATTTTAGAGCCAAGCACTTGAGCGATAAGGTTGACTACATTCCATACCAAAAGGTAAGTGTTCCATCCACCCAAGTTGTAGTTCTGCCATCTTCCTGTCAGCCATTTCCACTGTTTAAATCCAAACTCTACCAAGTGATTCCAAAGGATTAAATTTAAAATGTAAAATACCTAATAACTTTTTAAAGAAATATGTTCTTAAAGTATTTAGCTAAATCTACAAGTTAAAAGCATAACAAAAAACACAACAGTATTTAAATAGCTTCTTTCTAGAAAAGAATATATACATGATCCCATACACAAGAAAAATCTTAGCAGCAAGAAGAACTCAGACAACAACCGGAGGTGGAGAAGAATGTAAATGTGCAAATTCAGAGAAGAGCCTTCATCTGTGTTCTTAGTGTGCACACATCTACCTAGTCCATCTACAGAGAGCACAGCATTCATCTGTGTGCTCAGTGCACACATCTACCTAGTCCATCTACAGAGAGCACAGCATTCATCTGTGTGCTCAGTGCACACATCTACCTAGTCCATCTACAGGGAGAACAGTCTCTCAGTGACATGGCTAAAGTTCATGAAGGAATTGTGCCTGAACCTTTAAAGAAAATCCAGAGCACAATGCTTAATTGGATTCAGAATTTCCTTGAAAAACTGAATTTATAATGAATGAGATTTCATATGTTCAGTCGCCAAGCAACAGAAGATCTCTTGCTTATGAATTTTATCTAATAGGAAAAATGAAAAGGGACACTAACAGACATGTGTGGGATCTACTCACTGAATATTTCCTTCCTTCTTTTTTCCTTTTTTTTTGGTTTTTTGTTTGTTTGTTTTGTTTTTGTTTTTTGAGACAGGGTTTCTCTGTGTATCTCTGGTTGTCCTGGA
>LOJH01055175.1:256-11912 GCA_001685095.1 Ellobius talpinus | reverse complement strand
TATAAACAATATTTGGGAATATGGGCACAGTTTTTTTCTCTCCAAACTGCTTTGGGCTGTATGGGGTGCTGTTAATCAGTTTTTCATGGTGTAGCCTATGTGCCAGGTTCATCTCAGTTGGCACTTGAGTGAAATAATTTTTTGAGGGTGTTTATGGCCACCTTTCAGGAGGGCATGATTTATCATACCATATTGGTTTAGAAGCAATCCACATGGTCTCATCTTCTGTGAAAACAAAAGAAGAACCTCTTTTCCAAGGTATCATATCTTTAGACCCAAATTTGGAAGTTATGATACCTTTAGAATATACATGCTGGTTTAGCTTAGGAGACCACAAAATGAAATTCCTCTCTGTATTTAGCTCCTTCACAGTCAAAAAATCAAAGAAAATACAATAATACACATAATCCAGATTATCTGTGAATTTTCCATTTTTATGTGGCTTAATCTATTACTATCTGTACTCTGTCTCTTTAAAGACTTTGTACTTTTTTACTCTTTTTCTTTTCTCTCCCAAGCCTATGTGCTTTATCTAACACCATGACCCATTTAGAGGTCATTTATGTCTGAATCTGTCCTATTGTGAATATGTAATTCTTTACTGTCCAGGAACACTTTAGCTTTGTGGTTTTAAAATGCTAAGCTCTTAAGAATCTAAGATGTGACAATCAAATACAGGTACTGCCTGCTTTCCCCACCCAGTCCAATATGGCAAAGCCTCTTGTGCCTCTGAGCCATGTGCATTGTAACCCTAGCATGACAGAGCTGCATGTGTCTCTGAGTCATTTGTACCTCTGAGCCAGGGCATGCAATGCCCCCCTTTTAGGCACACAATGAGTCCAGTTGCCATCAAACAAACCATAGCACTTTAGTCACAAACCCCATTGAAATGCAAATGTTCTATCTCTCGCAAGAGACAGAAGTCATGCTGGAGACACAGTCCAGAAACTGGTATTTCAAAACCACCACTTTCTAGTAGACCTGATCCCACTGCCTACCCAGGCAGGGAACGCCAAGCCACAGGTATGGTCTCAGGTACTTTGTTCCTGACCCTGAGTGGGCACACAAACATCCATGCCCACAAATGCTCCATAGCCAGAGTTTGTACCAGTGGCAGAGGCCAGGAAGCCTCGTTTTAAAATGGTGTGGCATTTTTTTATTGCTGCTGAGTCAGGGAATTCTCTCTGAAGCAAGCCACCAGCAAACAGCAAAAAGCTGTGTTAATCTCTCTCTCTCTCTCTCATTTTTAAGCCCTCTCAGGCTTTTGAGTGGATTTAGTCCATCTTGTTGGGGTGCCAATCTGTAGTAAATTTGCATGCAAATGGATAGAACTAGAAAAAACATCCCAAGTGAGGTAATTCAAACATGGTATGTACTCATTCATAAGTAGGTATTAGAGAAAAAGCAAAGGATAACAAGCCTATCATCCATGACCCCACAGAAACTAGGTAACAAGAACATTAAGAGACATATATTTTATTTTTCTTACATTTATATTGTACTTTAAATTTTCAGACACTATATTTCAATTATATCCTCTTCTTTCCCCAGCTTTCTCTGTCTTTCTCATGTGTGTGTTTGTGTGTATGTGTGTGTATGTGTGTAATGTCTTGCTTTGCTTCTCTTTATTTGTCCAATCTGCTACAGGAGGGAGCTTCTCTGTTGATTACTGAATAAGACAATCATCTATTAGTGTAGAAGAATATCATTAGAAGTCATATTGTTTATATTTACTTATTATTATTTTAGATAAGTAGTATTTTATTTTACCCTAGGTCTCTTTGCTAGCTAGACTGTGGCTATTGATCACACAAACTGTGTCAGTTATGGATTCCATCTCACGAAGTGGGTCTTAAATCAATTCAAACATACATTGGTTACTCCCAAAAGATTTGTGACCTATCATGTTTTGAAAGAAGGAAAAATTGGAGATCAAAGATTCTGTAGATAGATTAGATTTTATTTTTCTTTTTGCTAGCCTACTGAGTATCCATGTGATAGAAACTAGAACATGGAGGTGAAAGTGGTGTAGGAAGTCCTTCTGTTTATGTGTTGCTTTCATTGGTTGAATAAAGAAACTGCCTTGGCGTTTTGATAGGGAAGAACTTAGGTAGGTGCAGTAGAAAGAACTGAATGCTGGGAAGAAGGGCAGAAAGAGAGCTTTCATGGAGTTGCCAGAGTCAGACATGCTGAATCTTTTCAAGTAAGCCACTGGCACGTGGTGATGCACAGATTAACAGAAATATGTTAAATTAAGATGTAATAATTAGCCAATAAGAATTTAGAGCTAATGGGCCAGGCAGTGTTTAAATGAATGTAGATTCTGTGTGATTATTTTGGGTGTAAGCTAGCTGGGCAGGACAAACAAAGGGCTTGAGCTCCTTTCAACATGTACATTCTAAATAGGTACCAACTCTTCCTCTCCATGTTCATTTTGTTGTGTGGGTATTGTTCTCAGTAATGATGTCTTTCTGTCAGTTTGTGGAGAGCAAACTATTATCTTGCCAACAGTCTGGATTGTTTGGCAGTTTCCACAGAACCCTTCAGCCAACAA
This sequence comes from Ellobius talpinus, assembly GCA_001685095.1. Taxonomy (NCBI): domain Eukaryota; kingdom Metazoa; phylum Chordata; class Mammalia; order Rodentia; family Cricetidae; genus Ellobius; species Ellobius talpinus. The sequence goes on along the minus strand of LOJH01055175.1, from coordinate 9,358 downwards.
CTTGTCTTCAGTTCTCACTGTGTTTGCCATTATTTCCTTCCTCAATCCCATCTCCCCCCTTTCCCACCTGATCCTCCCAATGTCATCTGTCACCCCCCTCCATTCCAGTATACCCAAAAAGATTTGTTCTACTTCCCTTTCCAGGGAGATACATGTGTCCCTTCTAGTCCCTTCTTCTATGCCTAATGTCTCATGGTCTATGGATTCCAGCTTGTTTTCATTTAATTTATTGCTAATATCCACACATACGTGAGCATATAACATATTTATCTTTCTAGGTCTGGGTTACTTTACTCAGGATGATTTTTTTTGTTCAATCCATTTGCCTGTGAATATAATGATGTGATTTTTTTGAAGTGCTGAGTAATACTCCATTGTGCAACAGAATGATGTGTTATTTATTCACTCTTCCATTAAAGGGCATCAAGGTTGTTTCCAAATTCTAGTATTATGAACAGAACAGCAATGAACATGGTTGAACAAATATCTCTGAGTTAAGATAAAGCATCCTCCAGGGATATGCTCAAAAGTGATTATGGTAATTTTTATGTAATTAGCCCTCATAATCTCATAGGGAATGGAACTTTTAGGAAGTATGGCATTATTGGAAGAAGTGTGGAAGCAGGCTTTAAGGTTTCCTATGCTCAGTGACACAGATCATTTTCTGTTGCCTTTTGATAAAGATGTAGCAAGCACCATGTCTGCCTGGATGCCATCATGCTACCTGCCATGATGATAATGGACTGAACCTCTTAAACTGCAAGCCACCACCTCAGTTAAATGTTTTCCTTTATAAGAATTAACATGGTCATGGTGTCTCTTCACAACAATAGAAACCCTAAGGCAATGGTATATTGGATCTTGAGACAGATCAGTTCTTGTCTTTCAGAGGAACAACCATAGTGATTACTATAAGTTTTTTCAAGAGACCTTTAACATTATCCACATCGTCCCTCGTTATATCTGTCTTACCGTTCCTTCCTCATTTATTCTTTATAGTCTAGTTCCCCCATCCAAATTTACCATTATAGTCTATTTCACTGTCCATATAAGACCTCTTTCCTGGTCCTATACTAGTTACCTAACTTCTGTTGATAGACTATGTGAAACACATACATCTAAATTTAGAAGCTACCATCTACACGTAAGAGAAAATACACAACATTTATCTTTGTAGCACTGTATTAATTTACGCTTGATGATTATTTGCTTCTACCTCCATTCATTTGACTGAATTGTTCATAATTTTGTTTTTCTTAACAACTGAATAATATTCTATTGTGTAAATGTATCACATTTTCATTGTCCATTCCTCAGCTGATACCTACCTATCTAGGTTTTTTCCAGTTAGGTGCCATTAGGAGCTGAGCAACAAGGCACAAGGTTGAACAAGCATCTCTAGAGTAGGACACAGAGTCTTTTGGGTATATGCTCAAGGGTGGCATAGCAGGATCTTGTGGAATATCTGGTTTCAGCTTTTGAGTAACCTACATATTGATTTCATAGTGAATATGCAAGTTTGAACTCTTACCAGCTACAAGTAAGTTTTATTTTTTCACACATCCTCACATTACATGTTGTCAATTGTTTTATTAATATGAACCATTCAGACTGGGATAACATGCAATCTAAATGTAGTTTTAATTTGCATTGACCTTATGGCTAAGAGTGTTATAGAACATTTAAGTGTTTTTCAACTGTGTGTATTCCATCTCTTAACCTCTTTATTTAGGTTATTTGGTTTTCTGTTTTTTTTTCATTTTTTTGTTTATTTGTACTTGTTGGTTGGTTGGTTGGTTGGTTGGCTGGTTGGTTGGTTGGTTGGTTTTGCAAGACAAAGTTTTTCTGTGTAGCTTTGGAGCCTCTGCTGGAACTTACTCTGTAGATCAGGTTGGCCTTGAACTCACAGAGATCCACCTGTATCAGCTTTCAAGTGCTGGGATTCAAAACATCTACCACCATTGTCCAGCAGGTTGTTCTTTTTTAATTTATTTGTTGCTCGTTTTTTGACATATTTGTTTATTCCCAATAATGACCATTGTCAGATGTATATTTGGCATTACTTAAAACAATGCGATTAACAATGAAAATTGACCAGCATTCATGAAAAATCTTCATTAATTTTATTTCTCTACATTTAATTATGTCAATTTATTTTGTCCCTGGAATATGCCATATGGCCCTGTATAATGGTTGTTTGAATTTGTTTTCACTCTGACAATCTCCAGATTCAGTATCCTATTAATTTACCTTTAAATTAATTACTGGTAGATGTATGTTTGTGGCCATGATTTGATGTATGTTTTCTGTATGACTTATGGAATTTTTGTTCCTCAATTTTTTTGCCATTGCCTTTGTTTTTACTAAATAGTTTAACTTAATGTATCTATGTAACAACCAACAAATTTTTCCAAAGAGCAATCTCTTCTTTACCCTTTATTATTAGCAGTTAAGTTTTAAGATTTTAGGTATTTGCAATAGACTATTTCCATTCATGTGGGAATTGTGAGAAAAAAATTGTCATTAATAATGTGAGGTTTCATAAGGATGTTGGCTTATAAGTGGTAGTTTGACTTCTGCAGTAGGTACAATCAGCCATAGATAGATAGATAGATAGATAGATAGTTAGATAGATAGATGATAAACAGATAGATATAAAATCAAACATGTCTACATGATAAAGGCTCTATAAAACACATAGATACTTAGTTTCTTTGAGCCTATTTTGTTGGCACTGATTCATATATACTGCCAGATAACACTGTCAGGAGAGATCCACAATTCTCATGACTGTACTGGCAGAGAACAAATAGAAACTCTCTAATTGGAGTGCTGCTAAAATGTTGCTCACATGTCTGCCATGGAAAAAAATGTAATCTATATACTTTCATTGGACTGCCCTAGAAATTTTTGCATTATTCTATTCATTCTTCTACTGAATTATCACATCCAGGAGTGATCTTGCAATTTGTACCAGAAGTCTAATAGGTTTTCCCCACTTTCTCCTTTTAATATTCTAATTCAAATGCCCTGTACGCACACAAAAACAGGCATGGCCACATGCTTCTGTAATCACTAAATCAGCACTGGGGAGGCAGAGACAAGTGATCTCTGAAGCTTGTTGGGTAGCTAACCAAGTCAGTCTAACCATTGAGTCATTGAGCTCTTAGATGTGAGACCATGTGTCAAAAATGAAGATGGAAAGTGACTATTATACCCAAAATCTTGGATGTGCACTTGTTCACATATGAACATCACACATGCACACACACACACACACACAGTTTAACGATGACTTATATCATTACTCTACTGAGTATATTTGAATGATAGCTGTCTTACTAAGGGTGTCTATTGCTGTGAAGAGACAGCATGACAACACAGCTCTTCCACAAAAAAGCCACTGAATTGTGATGACTTGCTTATCGTTCAGAGGTCAAGTCCATTATCATCATTGCAGGACATGGTGGTGTGGAGAAAGATGTTGCTGGGGAGGAAGCTGCTACATTTTGATAAGCCAACCATAGAAAGTAGACTGTCTCACAGGCATGACTTGAGCATATATGTGACCTCAAAACCCTTCTACACAGTGACAAGTTTCCTCCAACAAGACGACACCTACTCTAACAAGGCCACATCTCCTAACATTGCCACTCTCTTTGGGGGCTATTTTCTTTCAAACCACAACAGCCTAGCTACTGTTTATTTTTGTTTTTGTTTTGATACAGAATTTCTCAGTGTACCAGTCCTGACTATACTATAACTCACTTCATAGATCAGGCTGGTCTCAAACTTACAGAGATCTTCCTGTTTGCCTCCAAAGTGCTGGGATTAAAGACATGGTCCACCATCATCTGGTTGTCTAGCACTTTTTTGTTTATTTTGTTGTTGTGGAGATAGTGGGAGATGGGGAGAGGAGAAGAGAGGAAGAGCAAGCACAAGCACACTATGTGTCCAGGCTAACCTTTAACTTACTACTATGTTCCTATGTTGCCTATGCTGGCTGTGAACTTAGGGCAATCACTCTGCCTTGCCTTAAGAAATACTGGGGTTATAGATGTGGATCATCACACCTGGATCAATGATAAACTTAATGCTCCAACAGAGGCTTAACATCCCTGAGCTTGTTTGGTTGCCCATTGTCTTCTAGATCAGTGCACACACAGCCTAGTATTCATATGTGACCTTGATGTTCCTAAGATATGTCAGGGATTTGCTAAGCAACTTAATAAAACTCTTCTCCAAATATGTATTTAATGACATTAGGTCAGCTAACTATTTTTACTTCAATTAGTGTCATTGCTTCAGGAATACACTGATGCTAAACAGACAGTACTTATTGTTATTAACAAGTGTTCTAGAAACAGGGCCGGACATATTGGATTATATCTACATCAGACCAAAGGAACAATGGGATCCTCAAAGGAACTGTCTGATATGCTGAATGGTAGCTCTCAGTTCCAGTCACTTTGTTACTTTTGGTTCTGCTGGTTTCACATTACCTTAGTTTCCTTCCACACTAAGATTGTATTCCCTGCCCTGGCAAAGAGCTGGAAAGATAAGGACAGGAATAGGATAACGTCAATGCACAAAACTCCTGTCATGCACTCATGCTCCTTTTCTGAAATCACTCCCAACTAATTGCTATGAGCTTTTGGAATACATCCAGGGATCTCCAAATTGTTGAGTTTTGACAATTGTTACAGGTGCTGTCATTGCTGTCCTAGGGAACAGGTCCTAGATTTATCTTTCTGGGCTTGGCCCCCATCCTCATACCACAGCACTAACTAGATATCAAATTTTACAAATAAACTAAATTACAAAATATTTGACGTAAGCCCAAAGTATTAAAAACATGGAAAATGGACCATTGGAATTATTTTCTCCAATTTAAATTTTTATTGATTCTTTTTGGATTTCATATCATGCATCGCAATCTCAATCATCTCCCCATCCCTTCTAATCCACCCTATACCCTTGCAACCTCCCCCCACAAGGATGAAAAAAATAAAATTGAAAAATAAAAAGGAAAAAAAAGAAAAGAAAAATCTCATCATATGTACTGTGACACAATGAGTCACACAGTATACCCTTTAGTTCATACATCATTTCCTGCATATCTTCATTGCAAGGAGTCATTGGTCTGCTTCAAAGCCTCTGGTTTATGTCATACCATTGATACTGGGCCCTCACTGGGTGTGTATCCCTCTTGGATATCCTGTTGTTGTCCTGTGTCATGGAGATCTTACAACTTTGGATATGGAGGACCAGCCCATTCATGTGCCAGGGTGGATGCTGGGATGGTCCAACTCATAGCTCTGGTTCTGGGTCTGAGTGGCTGCTGGGTGGGTGAGCCTGCTGTCTCTCCCTCGTTCTCAATTCCATGGTAAGCTCCCCAGCACCACCCAGGCTAGTTTACTGTGTGTATGTAGTAAGCGGCAAGGGGCAGCGCTGGTTCTCCTGCTCTCAAGGCCTCAGGGCAGGTTTCCTTGCTCCTCTACCAGAAGGGTCAGCACTATAATTCTGGTCAGGAAAGGTGCAGTGCCTGCTCTCTTGAATCCTGCAGACAGTGAGGGGCAGGTCCTCTCACACCTGCTGCCAGCAGTAAGGGCCAAGCAAAGCCACCTTTCCCCAACCAGCACACTGAATGACAGACAATAGTGGGGCAAGCTTTCCATTGCTCATACTCTGGGGATTTGTTGAAATGCTGGGCCAACTCACCTGTTCTCAAGTCCTCGGGGCCAGCTCTTCCACCTGCCATTGAAGGAGAGGTATGGGGAGGACATCTCCCCCTTGATCATTCCACCTTATGGCAAATGAGAGGCAGGACGAGATCTCCAAAGCTCACATTCTTGGTCGCAGCTTACTTGTGCCCCCTTCAACAGGGCAGTTCTACTGTGTTGCCTTGGTGAGATGCAGTGCCTGTTCTCCTGAGTGCTGCAGTTGGTAAGGGGGTGGGTCAGCTCTCCCGGCTGCCACAGGTGGTAGGGGGCAAGGGGGAGGGCATTTTCCCTTGTTCATGTCACCACATGACGACATGATTAGGGGGGCAGGACCAGCTCTCCCATTCTCAGACCCTCAGGGACAGCTTGCCACCAGTGTCATATGCCCAGGAGAAGCACAAGATCCAATCTCTCAAATACTGCAGCCAGTGAGGGGTAAGACAAGCTCTTCTAAGTATTGCAGTTAGTCAAAGGCGGGTCCAGTTGAGTACAGTCCTATTCTTTAAGCCGTTTGTAACAGGAGCCACACACATGAAGACAGACCATGGCTTGCTGCAGGACCTCAGGTACAGACATGGGATTTGACTGCAGCTTAGACCATGGCATCACTGTGGCTTCGGTGGCAAGCATGCCACCCACCTCAGCCCACTCCTTCACTGCCTTTACCTCTTTGGGTCAGCCTCTTTCCACAGGACATGGACCACTCTGGATCTGTATCTCTCCCATACCCCATCATATATTTGTTCACTATAATAGAGTCCAACATCTGACTATGGTCCATTTTCATTGACAGTTACAAAGCAAGAATGTAAATGAACACATATATGGAGGGGGGAGTGAAGAGGATATAGGTAAGAAGGGGGGGAAATTCCAGACTTTGAGTTTATGACATGTGAATTCTATAGAAAAATGCAACTACTACATATACAGCTTTCATATATCTTTTTTTCAAGCAGTAATGAGGAGTGTTTATAAGAAGTCATTTTATGGTGCTTATATTGATCCATAGAGATATCTGTTAGTGCAGTAAAAATACCGAATAGTATGTTGTCCCGTAGTCTACCAATACCAGCAATGCAGGGGAATTTCAATTAATTAAGTGACAGTGAGCTGCAATGCAGGATAATGAGATCAGATCTATGCAGGAGGAAGTTTTTAGGTTAGTCATAAAAGTTTAATTACAAATTCCATTCATTCATTTGGACATCTTTTTCCCATGAATGTTTTAATGATTTTTCATTTGCAAGTGTGATTCCAGCAGTCAGGAATCCACTGAATCAAAAAGGGAAAGACAGACATGGTAATCAGCCCAGGAAAAGGAGTCTCAGGCCAGCAATTTGGAGAATCTGGGGAAAGACACTCTTTTCATTTCCGTCGTAATATCTGTGAGTTTCATTTTTATCACAGGTGTTATTTAATTCATTTGGTGATTCTTGCCATAATCCATTCTGTGACCAAAGCACCAAAGAGATAAAGAGGGGTAGAGGTGATAGATAAATCTCAGACTGCTATAATGTATAAATGTTTAATTTAAATGATCTTCCAAAGGAATTTCTTTTTCCTTTTCTCTAAGGAGAGACATGGTTTATTTGTTGACTTTGATACTTTTTATAAATTTCATGTGCTTTGTCTGCATTTTGATATCATTTACTAAATGAAGATAAATGTTACACTGTGGGTAATGACATTATGTCTTCTTTGTTTTTCCACTAGTAATTTTGATGAATTTACATTTATCATTGCGTTGAAGTAGAAATAAATATGTGAACACATAACCAAATAACTTAGATTTACAAAGATTGATTTTTCAGCCATGCAGCTTTGAGAATCATAATCTTTCTTATATGACTAAATTAAATAAACTACATTCTTAGAATCATGCTGGGCTATCATAAACACTATTAAAAATTTCTTAAGTGGAAACAAGAAAGCTTTTTATTTCAATATCCTAGTTTAATCAATCATATATAAAATTATAATGAATTAAATAGTAAGAGATGCCCAATAACAATCATATTTGGAAGCTTTAACTCTGTACTATAGTAATTTACTATTACTGGGTCCATATTAAAATTCTCTTGATAATTTCTTTAATTGAACCCATTGCATGACTATTGTCAACTAATAATACTAGTCAAAGCAGATATGCAGCATTTATTAGGTTCATTGCTTAAATTAATTGGGAAAATAGTTATTACCTGGAAAGATAGTTCATTTCAATTATCTATAACCCATTTCATGATGAATCTCTTGGCTTTTACAAGTACAAATTTAATGCTTATTATTAGATATTTTTGTTCTTTTACACAGTACAATATTCCTTTTCCTTCAGTGTATTCTACATCCAGTGTATTATACAGTAGTACAAGAGAACTACTTTTTGTTACTTGAATTAATATATTTATAAATACAGAAAATGCTATAATTCTCTCTCTGTTTTTCCTTTTAAGACCTTTAACTGATTGAATATATCTTATTAAGGGTGATGTTCTAATTTTAAGTGGAGATAAAAATTTATTCACTTATTGAATATCAATCATTTAAGAAATACTCTTGAATTTAAAGAGCATTCTTTACTCAAAACAACTTGTTAACATTAACACAGAAAAATACGTTGACCCTATTAACAAATGACCAACAAAGCAATGCCTAGATCACTGTTTGAATAAATCCCTGGGTATTAGCTTGTATCCAGGAGGTTGACATATAACTGGCAACTCCATATGCATTTCTACATCTCCAGAAAATGAAAGATGGGATGACTTCCATGCAGGTGGTTCTAATTGTACTTCATTGTAGCTATTAGCTGATGAAGATTTTCTTCATACAAAATTCCTTAATGGTAGATACTCTCTACTAGATATTAGTATATATACCAGATTTTTCAGAAATCAGAATACATTTTACATGAGCAATTTTTCAAAGTTTGTATCAGGCATGCGTTCAAAGATGCATCTGCCACATATAAATATTAGTAAAAATGTTATTTTATATTTACTAGTGTATGTTTGCTTGTCTGTATGTGCACCATGTAAGTTCTGATGCCTATGAAGAACATAAGAAGTCAAATGGTCCTATTAACACTAGAGTTATAGGGTGTTTTGAACCACCAAATGTGGATTCTGGGAGGCAGAGCCAGGCCCTCTGGGAGTGCAATAAGCATTCCTAACAAGGAAGGCATCTCCCTTCAATCTGCTATTCAAGGTCTTAAAAAGCATCACATTCTGGTGCCTTTCTGATAAGTCTGTTCACACCCACCTACAGAGTGTGTCTTATTTTTTTCTGAAGTTCTTCTTTTTCCTCAAACAAATCATGGACTAAAAAGTTATGTTCACGTAGCTTTTAAAAATTTCAACTCTTAATTTTTTAAAGAAAAATA
>LOJH01055174.1:0-11912 GCA_001685095.1 Ellobius talpinus | reverse complement strand
AGGAGATCTTTCCGCTTTCTGGTTCTTCTTCAGTTTCTTTCTTCAAAGATTTAAGGTTCTTGTCATACAAGACTTCCACTTGATTGGTTAAAGTTATTCTGAGATATTTTATGCTATTTGTGGTTATTGTGAAGGGTGATGTTTCTCTGATTTCTTTCTCGGCCCATTTATCATCTGTGTAAAGGAGGGCTACTTATTTTTTTGAGTTAATCTTGTATCCTGCCACATTACTGAAAGTGTTTATGAGTTGTAAAAGTTCCTTGGTAGAATTTTGGGGGTCGCTTATGTAAACTGTCATGTCATCAACAAATAATGAGAGTTTGACTTCTTTTCTGATTTGTATCCCTTTGATCTGTTTCTGTAAATATCCTTGGTCTAGATCTGCTCCTGCGTAGGTCACTGACTTGGGGTTGGCCCTGCAAAGGTATCTGGCTCTGATATACTTCCTCGGAAGTCCCAGACTTGGTTGCACACAGACCTGCAGGGATCCTGGCTCAGGCCTAGTTCCTCAGAGGTCCCAGACTCATGCTTGGACCTGCAGGGGTCATGGCTCAGGTCTACTCCCTTGAAGGTCCCAGATTGACCTTGGCCCATTTGCTCAGCGGTTGCTCCCCTGTACCTGCTCCTGTGGAGTTCACTGTCTCAGATCTGCTCTGGCCCAGGTTTCTGGCTCAGTCCTGCCTCCGCAAATGTCCCTGGTCTGGATCCACTCCTGCTCCTGTGAAGCTCACAGCCTCAGGCCTAATTCTGGCATTGGTCGCTGGACCAGTCCTGATTCAGCAAATGTCTTTGGTCTAGATCCACTCCTGGTCCTGTGGAGTTCACCATCCTGGGCCCACTTGGGCCCAGGTCACTGGCTCAGTCTTACTCTTTTGGTGTTCACCGCCTCAGGCCTGCTCTGGCCTAGGTCACTGGCTCAGTCCTTCATTGATTTTTGATGAAAATATTTTATTGCAGCCACTAGAACAATGTTCTTGCTTGGTTTAGGTAGTATATTTATAATGTGCTCATAGATAGAATCAGAAAATGTTCCCTCTTCCTTTTTTAAAAATAAATTTTTGAAGGAGGATTTTATTTTAGATCTTCTTTAAAGATTTTTCTAGAATTCATCAATGAAATATTCTGATCCAGACTTGTATGTTCTTTTGTATATGTGTGTATATATGTGAGTGGTATGTGTATGTGTTTTGTATATGTATATACATGAGCTCATATGCACATGGAGGCCTGAAGTTGATGTCTGAAATCTTCCTAAATTCTTCTTCCATCTTATTCTTTGAGATAGGAGGTCTTAGTCAAACCCAGAGATCCTAAAAGAGCTTGTCTTGATAGTCAACTTGTTCCAAGGACCTCCTCATTCGTATCTCTGCCTTCTGAGACTAGGATTTGAAGCAGGCTTCCACACCCAGCCAGCATGATGTGATTCTGAGGATCCAGATGATGGTCCTTCTGCTTGCACAGCAAGCCCTTTAACCCCTGAGCCACCCTCCAGCCCCAGTGTGGGGTTGTTTATAAATGATATAAAAGAACACCATGGATACATAACTGTGATGAAATGCAACAAATGTCCCCAAATTCATGTCCTAGAGATGTACAAGACAGGAAGCCCCAAAAGATCTTTAGACAGGAGTCATAAGAAACCTGTCACCTTTATCACTCCTGACTATACCTGAACATTCTGGGGACAGCATTTTGCTTGGGTTTCTTGTCATAGCTTCAAGTTGTTTGCTGATAGTCTTGATTAGGTAAGACGTTATGTATGTATTTCCTTTAGCTTGCTACCTACATTTTTTTTAATTCACTGAGCATGCTTAAGATAGATGGGTGATTTGTATAGTAAATCCATGTCTTCCTGTCCTCTGGTAAGGTTTCTGCCAGCTTTTTATTACTTTGTCCATGTAAGAGCCATGTGTTCTCATTTCTTTGGATTCTTGAGAACTTTGGTGGATACTCGGAGCACAGGCTTCCCCATGTTCTTTTCATTTGCTGTTGTCACAGGTGCCTGTTGTGATGGCTGTTGGCTTAATGCCTTTCCTGAATGTCTTTCACTTTCTCATCTTTGTTCTATGGTCTCAGTCCTGAAGCCACTGTGTAGGTAGCTCAATGGCTAGCTGGTGATGTCACAGTGATTTTCCAGAAGGCTTCAGTCAGCAAAGCTCTCCTTTTCTGAGAGGCTTTTTGCATGTTGGGGCATGGTGTCCACACCCAGTCACTGTTTTCAACTCTGCCTTGACCTTCAGTTCTTTCTCAGGGTGGAGTCTTGAGTGAGCCAGGCTGAGTGCTTTGAGCCTTCTTTATCTTGCCCCAGGATGTGCACAGTCTCTGCATACTTTCAGGCCTCAACCCTCCCATGAACTTCATTCCTATTTCACAGCTTTTGTTCAGGGTCTTCAACCAGCATGCAATTTATCCCTGTCATTGCCACCATGTCTAGCAATTGCAGTAACAAATGACTGAAGCTGATTACTTCAACAAATGCTACCAGAATAAAGATCAAAATGTAGCAAGCTTGGATCCGGGTCAATTGTTAGCAAACTTTCAATGAGGTCACCTAAGGACCTTCCGGATGGGCAGCCAATGACAGCTTGCTGGGAATAAGTCTTTGAAGGATCCTTCTTTCATTCTTTCCCTCCAGTGGCTGCTATTTATTCCCATGATGGCAGGCTATTGACTCTCAAGATTCTCTCTCAAATATGGAGAGGGGAGATAAACTAAGATAAAATACTTATAGGCACTTTGTGGCAGTTTCTAATTGTACTATCACTTAATAGACACACTCTAGCACAGCTGCAAGCATTTGGTTTATTTATATAGTCACATAAATATTAATTTTGGACAGTATTTTTTATTCATTATCATTAATTGTTACCTTGACACAATCTAGAATCACTTGGGAACAGAGTTTCAATAGGAATTATAGACATTGGGTTGGCCTATGGACGTGTCTGTGGGGGATTGCCTTAATTCACTTGATTGACATGGGGACACCCAGCCCACTGTGGGCAGTGGCATTCCCTAAGCAGGAGATTCTGGGCTGTGTAAGAGTAGAGAATTGGAGCTGAATACAAGCATTCATTTCTCTCTGCTTTTGACTGTGGATGTGATGTGACTAGCTCTTTGAAATCTCTTTGAATTACCAAGTGATGGGCTTTGAATTGTAAGCCAAATAAATTCCTTCCTGACCTATCATGCTTTTTGTTGGAGCATTTTCATCACAGTAACAGAAATGAAGCTAGGACAGTGGTCTTGTTTCTTTTATTGAGTACCAGATGCCTTAAGGCTTTTGCTCTGTACTTTCCACTGATAAATCTTGTGCTAATACTTGGAATTTTTGTTTCCCTGTGTACTTATAGCCATGGGTATCTTAACTGGTATGTTTCTCTGGTAGTGATCTCAGGGGTGTGTGTGTGTATGTGTGTGTGTATGTATGTATGTATGTATGTATGTATGTATGTATGTATGTATATAGACAGGGTTTCACTCTGCAGCCTTGGCTACCCTGAAACTCACTATATATACCAGGCTGGACTAAATTCACAGAGATACACCTCCTTCTACCTTTGACATACTGAGATTAAAGGTATGAACCACTTAGTTGGCAATATCCAGTTTCAAAAAGCCAGTTCCTATTTCAGAAGTTCCCCCAGATAAACTTGACTGGCAGAGTCTGAATCCTCCTATCTGATACAATGACTAGTGTGAAACCAAGAAGCCCTTTGATTACTCCAACCAGGTGATTGGAAGGAAGATGTAGGGTGAGTCAGAAAATTCTACCTGGACTACACAATAAAGTCACAGAGGAAGAGATTTCCCCAAGTGAATGCAGTACCTGTATCCACTCTAATCCTGGTCTAGGAATAGACAGTCACAGAAAGTGTGTCATCGTCCAAGAAGGCAGCATCAGTAGAGAGTACAAGCATCCCTCCGGCTCTGGTTCTTCCTCCCACACAGTCCACAGTTCTTGTTATAACTAACTTTTTTTTATTAAAAAATTTCCACCTCCTCCCCTCCTTGTTATAACTAACTTTGCAAACCCAAACTGCCCTAGAAATTCACAAACCTCTAGCTCTGAAGCATCTGCATCGCTCTGCTTCAAGGGCTTCTGACGGGTGGAGGATGTTAGAAAATTACAAAGAGAATGGCTTCCTAGCCACCACAAAGTGCACACATGTGACTCTTCCTGGGTAATGGAAATGATGCCAAATGCCTAGCACACTGCACAAATGCAAAGACATTAACAACCAAGACAGATCTTTTGTTATTGTTTAGAAATTCTGATAAAATTATATTCATGGCTGCATTTTAATCAAGTTTCTATTTTCTTTCTGAATGTTATCATAATTTCAAAGCTTAGATGGTGATTGTAAATTTTGAAGTTTTATTTTGCTTTTAGGGAAAGGCCTTTTTACTCAATGAATGGATTTTGATGAAAATGGCTTTCAGAAATAATTGTAAAAGTTGCTTTCTTATACATAGTCAGTAGCCAGCCTTTTAAATTTTAATGCAGGCTTTCCTTCAACCCATCTGCTTAGCTCAAAATGCTACTCACAATCCAAACAATCATGCTATTAATTAGGACAGGACAGTGTTCTTGACATAAACAATGAATGCAGAAATATTCCAAGTACAACACAGAATGCTATCTAATGTCTTTTGTGGTCTAGCCCTATTTAGGCTAAGGGCAGAATTTAAAATGGCTGGATATCCAACAACAGCAGTGAGGGAGTCCTTCCAAGTCCCCCTTTCCTGTGTATAAATAAATATTTCATGAATTTGGAGTGTCAGAAATTCAATCTCATTTTATATCCTGTTCTTTGGAGTCACTGCCTGTACAAGCTCAGGAGCCTCAGGAATACAGGACAGACTAGTGGGGTACTGCGTACAGTCACCTCTTGTGTACCTCACTTCCCGTCCCACCAGAAGGCAGGCAGTTCTCCGTAGGTCTTTGATAATTGTTCAACCAGACAAACTGTCACACTTATGGATTATTATTATGGCCTAGACATGGTCTGGCCATCTATTCTGCTGTTCATTTGACTCGAGAGTCACTCTGGAATCCCCCTGAAATTCCAAGATGAAGGCTGCTGTGGGTTTTATGGAAAATTAATTTACATGACTTCAGCACAGCTGAGCAACACACAGGACCTTACAAATGAAGAAGTCTAAAGGGCATGTATTTGACCCCTCGCAAAGAAAGCATAGGTATAGACACCTATGGTATCTATAGGATAAAGGAGGTATAGACACCTCCTCCAAGTTGGTGGAGGCTTCTGAGGCACAGGAGGTAGCGAAACCTCACATGCCTGCAAAGGCAGAGCTTCTCAAAGGTCCCTCCCTTTACAGGAGCAGTAAGAAGAACAGAGAGCTTCCGCAGTGAGCTTGTGTGAGTCATCGCCTGGGTTGGAGCAGGCCTTTCAGGGATGTTGCAGCTTCTGGAGCTACCCCAAGCTGCAGCAAGGAGAGTCTCACTCATACTCCTGCTAGTCGGGACTTTGGTTTGCTGTGGCTTTGCTTTCTGGAGTGTATAAGTGTGTGTGTGTGTGTGTGTGTGTATACAGTACATCTTCCCAGGAAAATTCTGACAAACATATTGTTGCCTGAACTAATGCACATTTTTCTTTTTTAGTACATGCATGGTCTATATACATGGTGATAAAAGCCCCAGTATTTTCTGCATACAGTTTATCATGAATAGCCTTCACCCTGGGCCCCACATTTTGCTAAGGAGATTAACAACTATTTGAAAGTAATGGATGGGAATGATGGGGGACTGCTGAGAAGTCACACTACATTAATCAAAAACAGATAGTGAGAAAGACTAGACTGGAGCACAGAAGATTCATCTAAAACAAGATAGCTGCGTTCCTGGTTTCAAATATGCAAAAGATAGCTAGGTAGAAGACAACGACTTGCCGCATTCGAGAGTTTTATAGGGTAGATCAGGAAATGATTTAATGGAATATATAGCATTAGGATTTAGCACAGTAAGGAAGAAACTGTCATGCATGCATTTATGTGTGTGTGCCTGTGTGCTTGTGCGTGTGTGTGTGTGTTCGTGCATGTGTGGGCTTATGTATGTGCAGGCCAGGAGTTGATGTCAGATGTCTTCCTGTCTCTCCCCATCACACTTTTTCAAGCAGGGTCTCTCACCAAACCTAGAGCTTGATGATTTGGCTAAATGCCTGATCAGCCAGTCTGCAGGATCCTTCCATCTCTGCCTCTCGCTGCTGGAATTAGAGACATGTACATGCCACTGGGCCTGACTTTTCCGTTGAGTGCTGGGGAACCAAATTGAAGGCCCATGCTTGTATGGCAAACACCTTACCCTCTCAGATGTGTTCCCAGGTCCCTGGCACGTTTAGTCAAACTTTATTTTTTCCTTTTTATTTTTGTCATGGTCACTAGGCTGAGATTCTGGGATAACTAGGCAATAGATACTCATATTTTCTCACCTCAACATCGAGGGAATTACCAACATCAATAGACAACCAACTAGAGAAAATCACACAATGCTGACTAGACAAATTTTTGTGCACTCTTCTTTATAGGCCTATTTCCCTTGAGTCTGTCCATGTCCCCAATTCCTCTTGTGCCAATTAATTGCCTTGACTGAAACCTGATGCTATACACTCCTTCTCCATTTCATCATATGGGAAACCAAAATTTAAGATGAATTATGGCAGACAAATGCATCCACAATGCTGTCAATTAAAGTAAAATCCCTTACTGCAAATTTTGCTGAAGTAGAGAGTTCAAGTAAGAATATTTGAAAATATTTCTTTCTATCTTATTTGGCATGAAAACAGCATTTCTGCTACATTAGATTCCCAAACCCAACTGAAAAATCTTACTGACCACTTCTCCATTTTCTTCTGCTTTTCTAATGCCCTAGCTTCGAAATCAGCACTATCTGTTGGTTTCATGATAGGAAGTGCGTCCAATAAATAGCACGATATTAGTGGTGGCTATTTCTAGAAGGCAGTTACAACTTAGTGCTATTTTCTTTTCAGTAAACATGTATACTTTTCAATTTACAATGCCCATGAGAACTGATCAGAAAAAGGTCCCACTTACTCCCTTCACTGGCCTTACGTCAAACAGGTTACAGGGGCGTGTAGACTCCGGAACCCTCCGGACACCTGTATCCTGGACAGAGAGCTCCTTTGTCTATGCCTGTCTGTGGAGTGCTAGCGGATGGGAGCTCTGCTAGCGGACGGGAGCTCTGCTAGCAGACGGGAGCCCTGCTCACCACACTGCCCTGCCTTTTCCTCCCCTTCTCCAGGAAGCCTGGGACAGGAGTGAATCTTTCAATGTGGTCCACCCACGCATCTGTGCATGTCTTAAAATATTCTGGAGAATTTTACGCCTTTTCAAACCAAACCAGAGAAGGGCCACGGACAGTCTTAGAAATGACCCAAAAAGTGGCTTAACGGCCGGCCGTTTCCAATCAGCACAAGGCACGAAGCAGAATGGGTTTCTCAGAGGTGGCAAAGCGGAGAAAGAATGACGCAAGTCTTTGCTCCTTACACACTCATTCGCTTCCCTCCAGTACTCGAACGTCCTCGTGTGTGTGCATGCGCACCTGTGCGTGTGCGTGCGTGCATGTGTCGGAGGAGAGCTATGGAAGGGTGTGATTCTGGTGAAGGGGCCAGTGTCAAGTCAGGATGTTCCTCAGAGGCGGTCATCTCATCAGTGACCTTAGTCATTCAGCAATGGGCAACGTGCACGGCTGTTAGTACTATGGCTTATGGTGCCGTGTGATTCTGAGTTCCACTGTGAAATTGTCTAGATTTTTTTTAACTCAATAAAAGAATGTTTTAAAACATTTTTAAAAATTTCATCTACACCATTCCCACTTCTCTTCCAACTCCTCCAGTGTTCCTCCCACCTCTCTAAAGCTCATGACTTACACACACACACACACACACACACGCATGCATGCACGCACACACACGCATCCCTTAGGCTGAATCAACAAGTCGCACTATATATATACATGTGTTTAGGGGTGAACACTTGGGATTGGACTTTCATCCCTGAAGAAAACCAGCATCCCCTCCCTTCACAGGACTTAGCTACCTAGATTTTCATCGAGGTGTGGGACCTTGTACACATTGCCCCATCCATGGCTGCATGTTGACTGGTGGGATCTTCGCAGGTCCTATTTAGACAGCCACATTGTTGTGATTTCTTGGGCACAGCTTCCCTGCCGTGTATAGAAGACACCATTCAGCAACAGATGTTGCTCTCACTCTCCCACCCTCTCGTCCTCCATGCTCAGGTAGAGAGACTGTGCGGCAGGTTTGCTTCCGGCCAGCCCACGGCTGCTTATTTCTGTATCCGACCATTTGTCGCTCTCTGTAATAGCCGCCACCTGCTGCAGACAGACGCTGCTTTGATGAGCAGTGAGAGCTCCAGTTACCAAGAGAACGCATGGGTAGGGTTCCCAGCTGGACCCAGGCAGGAAGAGTGGCCAGAGAATGCATAACTCTCAAACTGGACTTCAAATTTTCCCATCCTGTAATAGTTTGCTAATTATTTTTGCAAGAATGTTTGCTGGATAACCAGTCTTTCTGATCACCTCCATTTTCAGAATGAGCTTTAGAGCATAGGGTCTCTCTGTTTGGAAGAGAGGTCACTAGTAGCTGAGGGCCAGAAATATAGCAGTTTAGGGATCACTTTGAGATGGTTTTTGTAGGAGTTGTTAAGTCTGCGTTTTTCTAGTATCACTGCATGTACAGTCATAGGTAACATTGGCAGAATTCACGTTTTTCCAGGTTGGGTTTCCTTAAGTCTTTTGATGACAGCTTGACTATATTTTTGTGATGATGTGATTTTGTTCTTAACATTTTCTCACTGTCCCCTTACTCCCTCACAAATATTGTCTAGTTCTTCCTGTAGATTTGTAATAACTGTAAAAGTCTCAGGTCAAAGTGTGTACCATTTCCTCTTAATCCTATTGAGAATTCTGAGTTTTCCACATAGTACATAGCTTTGGAATCAGCTTTCCTGTTATATTTTGTTGGGAATTTTCTGTGGGTTATGTTGATTTTATTCTGTAAATTGAACATACCCAACATTTTTTTGTTGTAGTTGAAAAAAAACCCAAAAACCAAAACCAAAAGCAAAAAAAAAATGTTTGCTGGAATCTTCACACATTTTGTTCCTTTAGTTCGGCCAGGTAGTTCTCATATGTGCATGCATGTGTGTGTGTGTGTGTGTGTGTGTGTGAAGGACCTCCCACACCACACATATATATGTATATATATGTTTGTGTGTGTGTGTGTATATATATATATATATATAATCTAGGGTACCAAATGTGAAATACTTCAAAATTACTCAAAGAATTTTGGACACTTTTGATTACAAACAAATGAAACTTTAGAACAAGAATAAAATGTATACTGCCTAAGAACCATGTTCAGATAGGAAGAGATTCTAGGTATTTAATAAATGAATTCTGAATTTAAAACAATGGATACCTCTATGGACATTTGTGTCTGAGGACTTCAATTCCTTGCCTAAGAATCTGTGGAGTATTAAATACAAAAGCAAGCACTGAGCTTTCACAACTATCTACCTCAAGTTCATCTCTCAGGTTGTGTCATTGAAGTTTTCCTGAAAAAATCTAATGTTTTTAGTATCATGAGACTTTGGAGTGTCCACTGGATGGAATTGTAAATACATTTTCAACTTAATGAAAACCATCATTTCATTCCAAATCCAAAAAGTTATTTCCTCTCCATTTCATTAGTAACTGCCTTGGGATTTTGGCCACCAGTTTTTCTATGGGTGCTGAGCTCACCCAACACCACCTGTGCCAGGTCTATGACTCACAAGGTTTTTACTGTTCCCACTGAACAAAGATAGGAGAATGGCAGCTTGCCAACCCTGGAGGAAGCCTTTTAGGATGGAGCACAAGCAGATGCAGATTCTGATGCGAGAGTTCAGCCCTAGGTCAGCTCACCATGGTACCTACAACTGCATCCTAACTCCTCTCTATCCCCATCTCCATCCTTAAAATGACCCTCTGGACCAAAAGTCCTTTGAAAGCATTGGCCAGGCCACAGGATCCCTGGGAGGTGGGCTCACATGCACTTGAAAAAGAAGCCCCTCCCCCTCAAGATGTTCACTTCAGGCACGAGGGGCAAAAGTACTTAGCCTCAGCAGAGCAAGGTTTTCACTCTGTCACAGATAAGAAAAGGAAAGCTCTGTCCACATGGGAGAGACGTGACACATCTCCACCGAGATGCTCAGAAACCTGGGACACAGATAGGGCAATCATACCAGCAGAGTCCAGACTGCAAAGTTCTGTCTGGCAGAGAGCGACCTTTGCTGGGATTTCTACCAGGTAGCTACAGACTCAGGGGTGACCAGAGTTCCAGAAGCTTTTGGAAAAGCCCAGAGGAATCTTCTTGTTTGTGGTATAGACTGTGTTTTCTGTTTCTCCTTGAAGGCTGGGGCATCTTTCCAATATTCCAAAGGTTTCCTCCAAGTCTCTTCTCCCGGCAGAAGTGTATCTTGGGGGATGTTTTCTGGTCACAGTTGACTCCCTGCTCGGTGGTGGGTTTTCTTTCCTCTTTGCTGGGGGCTGTGCTAATTACACATTCTGCTGCTTCTTAATTAAATTCTTAATCTCTATGGGCTTTTATAACAGAAAGGCTTTAGTTCTAGGCTGCAGGAAAAAAAGAATGTAAGAGCAGCAAATAGCTCACAAAATGAAACCATTCATAATTGTTTAAATGGGAAAGCTGGCGTCTGCGCATTCCATTTATTCTGCTATCTACAGAATTTCTCATTGAAAGCATGAATAATCCCCAAGCTCAGCAGCTTGGGAAATGCAATCTTATATAATACTCAGAGTTCATAAATCTGTAAAATCAGAGAGTTCAGCCATGTTTGAGTGCTTGAATCAGGCAGAAATCTGACCTGGGGAACGCGTGACTGAGGCTGCCCATATAGAAACAATCCCTTAAGCCTTTGTTTTTTTAGATATTGTCCACCTCTCCCTATTTCCTTGATGATTTTATCACCCAGCTCATAGAGGAAGGAACCCAAGCACCCAGTACATTGACGTTCATGCAGGCACTCAGCAGCTCCATCTGAGCCTCCCCTTCCTAAACCCATGTTGGAGTCCCCTGTGTCCCAGCTCTAGACTTCCCTGCTTTATGGCAACCACATTGAAGCCAATGTCTGTGTTCATGTGTTGTAATTCCTTTCAGACCTAACTACCGTGTGAGATTTCTTGTCTCCTCTGTCACTGAAGGCCGTGTCTCTGCTAGGATGGCTTCTCCATTTTCACCAGCTCAAGCCTTTTCCCGGTATGACTTTATGTCTTCTAGTCTTGTCCTTTTAAGGCTCCTTTTCCTCTGCAATCAAGCATAGTGGGTTTGCACCCAAGAATTTTTCTGTCTGGTTTATTTATTTGATGATTTAATATTTATTGCAAACATAGGGGCTCAACATTTAGCTTCTTAAATCCTCTACCCACGTCTGGATCCTGGCACCATGCTTCTTCTCCTTTCCACTCATTGGCCCTTACAACCACCCACATCTCCACTGCCTGCAAACTGCTCAGCACATACAAGGCTGATTCTGGACTCATAAGGAGGCAACTTCTGTCTACAAGTTCACAGTCCAATAGGCAAACCTAGGGGTTTATTAATAATTTGTCTTTTTCCAATTATCCATTAATCCTGCAGATACTTATCGAGCAGTTGTACATATTCCTGTGCGACACAAACTCAACAGGTGCTTACTTGATCTTTCTGGTGAGTGACATGTGAGCAAGAGTTAGCGAGTTGAGGCAGAAATCGGTGCTGAGGCGGGAGACCCCAAAACCCAAAGCCTGCCTGTACTACACAGCCAGCCAGACCTTGTCTTGGGAAAAGTATAACATTTCTCTCTCT
>LOJH01055173.1:0-21576 GCA_001685095.1 Ellobius talpinus | reverse complement strand
GAAAAACAGCCCGCTGCTCCCCTTTCACTACAACCAATGACAAGAGTTAACATTTATCTAGAGCCTTCTGGGTGCTGAGCCTGTACTGACCAGAGTCTTGATGCCTGTTAACTGATAGGACTCTCCAGGCACCACCTGAGCAGGGCTGAAGGGCTTCGGCTCTGAATTTGCAGTGGTTTCTAGAGATGAGAGGGGAAGTAAATGGGTAAAGATGTGCCTGTCCTTGAGTCGTTGGTACTGGGTTGATGATAGCCAGGATGCTCCCAGGAAAACATAAAGAGCAGGTGGCAGTCACACCTTCTTCTTTGTCAACTATGGAGTGCCTGTTTGCTGTGTGTCAGTTACTGCGTAGACAATCAGGAACGAGTCAGAGTCTATGCCTGAAAGGGAAGTCTGAGAGATGCAGACAAGCAAATAAACTCCCTGCACACTGTGTGAGGCAGAAAAGGAAGCAGAGGGTAAGGGAGAATAGAGTCAAAGTCTTATAATCCAGCTTGGAGTGCTTGGGACCAGGAGAGTGAGGCAGGGGCCAAGTGAGCTGACAAAGAAAGCTTCTTGGAGCCCAATATGCTTGAGATGAATCTAAAAGACGAACTGAATCCTGGCTTCCTAAGCCATCATCTCGTGACTCCAACAGGTCCTGTCACATCCACAGTCTTGCTGACCTGAATCTCTAGGGAAGAGGCCCAGAGGAGTATTTTCTGTAAGGTTTCCATGGGATTCTGTTCAGCTGAATGACAGCATTGCTCTAGGAGCCACTGGCCAGGGGTAAAGAGACCACACACATAGCCAGGCTGTCCCATTCATTAATAAATGTCAGCAAGGTTCCACTGAACCCTTACCACCCACCCTGTCTTATGCTATATACAAACTTATGTAATACAATGTAATACAAACTTATGTAATACAATGCTTATGTAATACAAATGCTTATGTAATACAAACACGTACATAAAATGCTCTCAGGGAGCCCACAGTTTATCCCAGTTATCAGCTCTAGATGGACATTGGATTCCTTGAATTGCTTTCCAAAACGAGGTTCTAGGAGTCCTCACCCATACAAGTTCAACTGTAATCACTAGGACTAGTGCAGAGCAATATTAAGTACAGCCATATTTGAGAGCCACTGGTCTAATAAGAGAGATTGCAGACAAAGATCATTGACAGGCTAGCTAAGTGATAGCAGAGGCATGGAGGGGAAGGACATTTACTCATCTGGGGTTGGCTTCCTGTATGAAGAGTCTCAAGATTTAAGTCTGTAAGGATGGAGATTTGGTAGGGATGGGAGCTGGGCAGAGGTGAAGGGCAGATAATTCCAAGTAGAGAGGACAAATGAGCAAGCACAGGGTAGAGAAGCAGCAAGACCTCATCCCCAAATAAGGATTATGGGGGTGCACATGGAGGTACCCACAGAGAGGAGAGCTTAGGAAGCTCACACACAAATCAAATGCTACACCTGCCCTTGCCTTGGTACACCATGTAGAGTCCCTCATAGATTTTAAAGAGAGGCAATCAAAAATCATTTAAAAGAATAGATTGAAGGGGGAAAGACTTGAAACAGGGCAATAAGTTGAAGCCCGAATGGGCAAGGCCGGAGCTCAGATGTGACTGGACAGGAAGGCTCTGTGGTTGACAGACTAGGATAACAAGAGAGGAGGAAGAAAGGACTGTGAGCAGGATCCAGCCAGGTATCTGGCAGATAGGAGCAGGAACTGAGACAGGTGATGAAGAACAGGAGCTGGTTTGGGTGGAAAAATACAGGTTTATCTGCGGTCAGACTCAGCCTGAGTGCCAGCGAGGGCAGCAGCAGGAGGTGTCCAGCTGGCTGCCGGAGATGCCAGTCCACCGTCCACAAGCAGGACTGGAGATATTAATTAGAAAGCTTTCAGCATATGGGTGTTATAATCACACCCAAGAGCAGAGGACATTACTGAGAGGGGCAGTGTAATTAGAGGTTGATGAAGGCTGCATCTCTGGGGAGCATTTAAGCAACAGCAGAGGGAGGATGAACCCCTAGGGGAGAAAGAGGTAACCTCCAAAGGGAGAGAGGCTATCTAAGAGTGTGGAATCCAAGAGCTTGGAGACCACAGAATCTCAAGGGAAAAATTCTGTAGGTTAAGAAAGGTTTTTCAAAACTTTATTTGTTATTCATTTATTTATTTATTTTTGTGTGTACACACTTGAATGTGTATGGGTGCACACAGAGATCAGAAAAGGTTGCTGGATCCCTCAGAGCTGCTATTACAGGCATTTGTGGGACACCCAACTTCTAACACAGGTGCTGGGATCTAAACTCCAGCCCTCATGGATGCACCATCTCTCCAGCCCCAGGTAGAGGATGTTTAAATGTCCAAGAGATTATGTAGTCAAGAGGCCTGTCCAGGATAGCTTTGACAAAGGCAGACTTGACATTGGGATGTGCCTGGAGAAGTGGGTGGCAACAGGAAAATCCTGACCATGCAAAAGCTCCACAGTCTTAAAGGAGGGAATTTGGGAGCTGGAAGTAACAGGGGATGCAAGGAAAGGGGGTTCACACATATGCATGTGGCAGGGGGAGACAGGAGAGCTGGTTTGTATGTGTCTGAGCACACATCAGAGGACAATTTCAGGTGTCACTGGCATCTACCTTTTCTGTGAGGTTTTGTTTCTCACCAACTTGGAACTCAACAAGTAAGCTAGGCTGACTGGCCAGCAAGCCCTAGAGAACTGCCAGTCTCTTCTCCAGCACTGGGAAGATTATAAAGTCATGCTGCCACGCAGAGCTTCCTTTAGTGGGTCCTGTGATTGCAAGGCATGATTTACTAATGGAGCCATCCTCCCAGCCCAATAGAAAACACACCAGCCTTGCTTCCTCTACCTAAGATTTTCGCCTGGACTTTTCCGGGTCTCACCTCGTTCCCTTCCTTCTCCTGCTCTCATTTGGTTAGTGCTAGTCCCTCAGAGGGATCTTAGGCAGACAGTAACTTTCACTAAGTTTTGCTGTAGTAGGGAAGACTGGGAGCTCTGAGGCTTCGTGGGGCAGAGAGAAGGGAGCAGAGCTTAAGCAGGACTCCGGCCTTCCACGGAGCCTTAGAGTATGCTGTGCACTGAAGAGAAGACATTCTTAGCATCTAGGGATACCCACAGTGGGGCTCAGCATCCTGACTGGGATATTAAGCTCTAACCTCCACAGTCTCATACGAATCTAGAAGCATGGAGGTTTCCCTGGAAATCCTCTTCCTGCCAGGGATTCAATAGGGAGTCTGAGCAACCTCCACTGAGGGTCTTGGCTCCTCCCCATTGATGGTGGGGTGATGAAATTCAAATCGCTTTCTCTCCTGGTGGTCCAGGGGTGTAGCCAGTTAGTACAGTGCTTGCCTAGCATGCATGAGGCCCTGGATTCCATCTGGGAAGAGAGCTTGCCTAAAGCTACCGCTCGAGGCTCAGTCTGCTTTTTAAATGATTCAGCCAGAGCAGCATGGAGTTGGTGGAAGAACAGGGTACAGGGCTTTCCCTGGAACTTTAAACAAAGATCTCGCTGTCAGAGAGAAGTGAGATCTGAAGATCTGCCAAGGGGAAAGCCCGGACTTGGGAGCAAGGAGAGAGGCCATGCCGTCAGCCTTGTCACACAGAAGACAGCACGAGCCAAGAGCCCAGGCAGACGAGCAGGCAGGCAGGTTTGAAGTGTCGCAGCTGGCATCTGTTGGGTTCTCCCAACTCAGCATTTGAAAGTCATTTCCACATGTCACACGCCAAGGTGAACAAATCGAGAAGACAAGTATTACTGCTTCTCTGCAACAATCTTAACACAAGTGACTGGAAGGGCAGAGGAGAGTGGCAGGCAAGGGCGGGGCTCTGTGGAGGTCAGAAATCTTGTGCAATTGTCTTCTCCGATGGAGGATCCCTGTGGGAATGTATCTCATTTGCATCCATATGGCTCAAGAAGTTCCACAGATGCATGAATTTTCCTTATTCTGCTTGGTGGAGAGGCTTGAATCCAGTCTATACAGAGATTCAAGTGTCCCTTGTGATTCCACAGTCATTACTGTTGTATTAACATATTCATAATCCTGAACCATGAGACACCAGGGAAGCTGGGAGTAGGAAGGAAATTTAGAGCCATCTGATCCAACTTTGTTTATATATTTTGAGATAAGATCTCAAATAGCCCAGGCTAGCCTCAAACTCACTATGTAGCCAAGGAAGACCTTGAACTTTATGATTCTCCTGAGTATTGGGGTCTCAGGCATGAGCTACCACACCTAGTTTTATGCAGCACTGGGGACTGAGCCCAGGGCTTCATGCATGCTGGGCCAGCACTGTACCAACCTGAGCTACATCCTGCTTTCTAACTTATTTAAAATGAAGCCACTGAAGTTCTGAGAGAACACAGCCCCCTCCAAGCATGCTGATGGAGGTGGGGAAGAAATGGCTTGGAGACGCTTGCCAGCATCCTCCCTATGTAGGAAGTATAGAGTTAACAGTCTGACATGGCCAATGAGACTCTGCATGTCCCTGGGAAGGAAAATTGTGTCTAGTGCTTTGTTTCAGAATGTTTTTCTCACCAGTCTTGAACTCCAGACCCATCCAGGCTCCCTACCTCCTGGGGTATGTTCCATGCCATGTAGACATGGCTTTTGAATTCATCCATCCAGACTTCGGCGACCCTGAGGGCGTTTCTGCGGACATGAGCAGTGAGATCCTCTGTGTAGGGCTTGTGGGCTCGCTCGATGTGGGCAATCCTAGAGCAGGGCAGGACTTCCACACTCCCACCACACTGCCACACCTGTGGAGACAAGGGTGTGCCCATCAGTTCCTCTGCAAGGCAAGCTGCAGGCCATCATCCAACATGAACTCAGAGAAACACAGCTCTCTCCACCTTTTCTCCCCACAATGCTGTGAGAGTGAGCTGAGTCTGACTTTTCCTTCCGTACTAGGAATATTAAGTAATTAATTCACAGCTTGATTCTTATTGCCATGAGTTTATTTGGAGAGAATTAATGTACCATTTCCTTCCATCCATGAGCCCCATGTGGCCAGAGAGACCAGACATTTGAGATCAGAGAGTTGCGCTGTCCTGTCCTTATGCCTGGGCTAGCACTCCACCCCACCACACGCTGGTCTCGGTACCACTACCTAACAGGAAGGGACTACTGGGGACTCCCAGCTCAGAAGTCCATCTTCAAATGGACCTTCAAAGATCTGGACAAAGGTCAATGACATCTACTGAGAAAGAGCCAGGTGCTTTGACTTCTGTCCCCTCTTCCATGGGCTCCTGAGGGGAAGCACTCCACACTTTTGGTGACAGTGGGAATTATTTGCTCAGTATTCTCACTTTGCAGTATGGCAGGGAACCTTCCTGTGTTTGACACTCATCCACTAACAGCAGTAAGTCCTGGTCCAGGATCTGGCAAGATTTAGGTTTATCTAATTGGCTGTGTTGATAGGAAGTCCCCTTCCCCCTCTGATCAGTGTCATAAGATCTCCATCACCATGGTTACTGGAAGGAAATATGATCATTTGTCCCTTAGTGTACTATTCAGGGTCAATAAAAGAAGACAAAAATTCCTACTGAGTGACAGCTATGTTCCAGGCCTGGGGTATACATTGGGGGCAGGGTGGGGCTGAGGTGTAGGCAGTTAAACACACTGCTGTCAACTAAGGTTTGCAACCAGTCTGCCTCGGTCCAGCTCTGGGCTCTGCTTCATCCTGGCTGTCACCCTGCCTCACTTGTGCCTACGTTTCTGTCTCCTCTGGGATCATGAGGTACTGGGGAAGATTAAATTGATCACACACAATGCACTGGTATGTTACGAGACCTCGGTCAAACCTGTTCACAACCATACAAATTATAAGGAGAATCCTCAGAGCAGCCTGTGAGGTCACTGCCATCATCTCCAATTCCAGGTGAGAAACAACTGGAAAAGGCTGATTATCCAAAAGCACACAGCTGGCATTTACAACACAAAGATCCGCCTGCCTCCCAAAGCTGAGGCAGAGCTGGTGCTCCTCACGGGTGACCATGTTTTAAGAGCTGTTGGCATCTCCAGGAGTTGACTCTGAGGGTCAGGAGAGGGAACACGACAGTCTCTGGGCTGTGCCCCTTCCTGCTAGGACTCACCTATCCTAGAGACAGTGCCATTTCCAGGACACTTTGCCCTTATAACCCGTGAATCCTGTGACTGCATTATTGACAACACACAGTGCCAGGCTAAGTTTTTTCCTGCGGCTGGAATGAGGCTACTACTCGATGTATTTCAACAATGCGAAACAGGATGCTATTCACAGCAGTGATCTGTCGGGAGTCCCGCTTCTCAGAATCAACTTGCCATTTGCCCTTAAGAGTGTGTGTGCCTGCCACGGTAACCAGAGGCATGTTGGTGGCACCACTCACCCTATCCTCCACCTCAAATGGTGCTCTCCAGCCACAGTGGACAGGATGAGCACACTGAGTACATCTCCATCCTACACTCAGTTCTTCTTCCATCCTCTAGACTTCAGCACACGCAATGAGGTCGTTCACTCCACCCAGCTTCCGAAACTCAGTGTCCAGGGATAGGTTCAAAGTCACTTCCCCACCCTCTGCTTTGTGGTCCCATCTCCTCCCCTCCCACTAACTGCTTATTTAATCATCTCTATTCTTTCGAAATGCTCTTTATGCCCTTCATCAAATTTTCCTTCTGATGTGTACTTCTAAGTGGTTCTCAGAGTAGATCATGGCTTCCCGGGAAAAGGCGGGACAGTGGTGGCTACAAGCCAAACATCACATTTAACAGCACAGCTTTGGTGTCCATGAGAATGGGATTCCAAATTTGACCTCTGCTCAAAACTGCTGTGTACCTTGGCAGATTGCATGCCCTCCTGAAGCCCCATTCCGCCCAGCAAGGGAGTGTGATGCAGCGTGGGAGGTGCTCAGCCCTGCGCCTGCTGTGTCATGGAAACCACATGGAAGATGATGGAGGAAGGGAAGGAATCAGACATGAGGGTAGGGCATCTCAGCCAGTGTTCATCCTGCCATGGTACCACAGGAATGGTGCCTCTGGACCAAACTCTTGCCTAATCAAGTCACATGGTAGTTCCTGGGACTCTTGGTCTCTGCCTTTGTTTTATATTCACTATTAAGATTGCTGTCATTTGACTTTTTCTGCAATTCACTTTTGATGAGTAAAATTGGCTGCTGAGGTCAGGTGACCACACCAGCAGAGAAGGGTGCAAGACTTGCTCCTCAGAGACTGGGAGCTCTTGCTTACTCAGGGGACCCACAGTCTCTTCCCTTCTGTTGAGCCTGTCCATGGAGGGATAGCACTCGCCTTAGGTGTGGCCTGCGATCTCTTGGCAGCATCTGCTCTTTGGAGTCGAAGGTGTAGATTTGGCCTGTATACCCATTAACTTTTGGACCCTGCCAATGACACTGAAGTCAACTAGAAAAGGCTTGTGCTTATCTATTCCTGGGTGACAAATGGCTCTGCTGACCCAAGAGAACCTCTGAAGTCTTATTCACAGATGACCTTAGAGTTCCTCTCTGGGATGCTCAGCAGTGTTAGGAAAAGAAATCACTTTTATTTGAGCTGTGCGATGTCAGGAAGCTTCCATGGGGGTTGGGGGGTAGGCAGAGGACAAGGAAATGGGAGGGCTGTCCTAATGCCCAACGGCAGGTCACAAGTCAGTTAGAGGACATGCACAGAAAAGATTCGTTCATAGAAGCAGGGCCACTGGAGAAAAGGTGACTTTCAGGGGTGGGGATCTATGAGGAGAGGGGAGGAGAGGTGTGTACCAAGGGAGTGGCAGAGAGCAAAAAAGACCAACAGGCAACAGGCAAGCAAGAGTCACATTAAGGTGAAGGGTGTGTAATAAGTCTACAGATACTGGGGACATCAGGCAACAGGCCAACCCCAGGCTGGGTTCCTTCTTCTCTGTTGGCCATTGAGAAAAATGATCCAAGACCACACCAAGCCACTTCCAGCCTCTGCCTTCACAGCCCTGCTAACCCATCTGCCTAGAATAATT
This sequence comes from Ellobius talpinus, assembly GCA_001685095.1. NCBI lineage: Eukaryota > Metazoa > Chordata > Mammalia > Rodentia > Cricetidae > Ellobius > Ellobius talpinus. Next base: position 13,590 of record LOJH01055173.1, on the reverse strand, counting down.
GCTGGCCAACTCGACATTTCTTTGACCCACCATTACTAGGTTAGACCATCTCAGGATACCCTTAGTGTCCACATCCCTAAATAAAACATTCATATTTTGGTGTATGTACTTATTCTTTAAATATTTGTCTTTAAGAATTGGACTGTAACCTCTACAAAAGCAAGGATATGTCTGTGTGTTTTCCCCTGTATATACCAGGCCTGCTTCTTGGTCTATTCAACAACTGTTATGTGAATAAATGAATTTGAGAATCCTGGGCTTTCACTGACTACAGGGACACAGTTTTAACTAGCTCAGCTGGATGCCTGAATAAATGCCATAAACATAAAATGTGGCCAGATTTTACTGAACACAGTGACTTCCTTCAAACCCAGATGGTTTTTCAGCAGACTGTTGACAATAAAGTACAAACTACTGCCGCCAAAGAGACTTACTTTGACTACAGGGCTTAAATTAACATTGTGAAACCTGGGAAGCCATCACGTGCACGTGGATGATAGCAACAGCTTTCTCCTGTGGAACTGGGTACTCCTGACAGAGGCTCCAAACCGCATAGATGCTTGGCTATACCTCCGGAGGAGATGCTGGCCCTGATCTCCAGATGTGACCAAGAGCCCATGGCAGAGTGTGAACAACAGCTTCACAGGAAAGAGCCCTCACTGCCAGCCCATTCTGGAAAACCCTGATCTTGTTACCAGCTCTGCAAAGGCTTCAGGCTTTAGTGTGGGGCTGCAAAGAAGCACAGGTTTCTAGAGGCTGGCGGGTGAGGGCACAGATCCTGAACCTGCCGCATATAAGCCACTGAGTCGTACTTGTCTATGCTTGCCAGTTGCTCTTTTCCTGGGAATATTGGTTACCTGGGGGATTTAAGGGAAATTCAATGTGAATACTGCTCACTAGCAAAGCCAGCCCTGCTGAGGGGTCTCAGGAAGAGTTTGGTCTCTTTCTCTCTCTCGGAGACAAAAGTTACTGGTACAAAGGGTGAGGTCTGTGCCGCTTCCATAATCAACATTTCTGTGCTAATCATTACTTTACCAAACTATCAAATGGGGTTGACAAATTCCGTGACTCTTTAGATCCCTTCCACTCTTACTTTGAGAAGTCTCATACCTCAAATGACGACTAGGTCTTGAGACACAACTCACAGAGCCACAGCCTGAGTCACAGTTGGGAGACACTGAGGCGGGACAACAAGATGGTTTCATGTGCTTTTATGTTCAATCCATTTGCTTTAATGTCATCTGTTGAGAAGGATTCTCTCTCTCTCTCTGTGTGTGTGTGTGTGTGTAGGCACATGTGTCTGTTTTGTTTGTGTCTCTTTGTGTGTGTAAGCATGTATATAGGAATATGCATGTGTGTACTTCTGTGTATGTAGGTGTGTATGTGTGTGTGCATATGAGTGCCTCTGTGCCTGTGTATATGTACAGGTGTATGCATGTGTGTGTGTCTATGTGTGTGTGTGTGGGATCATGTGTTTATATGAATGTAAATAGATGTCAGAAATCAACCAAGGTACTGTTTCTCAGGCACTGTCCGCCTTGTTTTATGACATACAGTCTATCACTGAGACTTTGGGTTCACTGATTATCCTAAAGTGGGATTACAAGCACATGCCACCACACATTTTTTTAAAGATTTATTTATTTATTATACATACAACATTCCTTCCATGTGTGNTGGAAGAGCAGCCAGTGCTCTTAACTGCTGAGCCATCTCTCCAGCCCCACACATATTTTTTAAGCCTGGGTTCTGGAGATTAAACTCAGGTCCTCAAGTTCAAAATACAAGCACTTCACTGACTGAGCTATTATCTCAGCCTTGGCCTACTGAGGGTCATGAGGCTCTCTCCACAGAAAGAACAATGTATTAGTTGACACAATGTATTAATTGTACTAACCATGGGTAAGGTAGATTAGTGAGTAGTGACATTCCCAGCCTTGCATCTCATAACCATGGCCCCTTCGGTTGGTGTCTCCTTGGGACACTAATGAGTTCTTATTTCTTGGAACAATGTTGCTCCCATTCTCCCAGCCCATAAAACTTCTTTCCCTACTCTCCATCCATCCAAAGCCAGCCTGGCTCCATTCCTCCAAACTCTTTGAACGTAAGAGTAACATCACTCATGTGGTCCTGATTTCTTGGCTGAAGTGGCTAATCTTTTTATGTGCAACTGTCTCACTAGTTTGGCCGTGAAAATCTGAGACAGCAGTGGAAAGCCAAACTGTGAAGGATGGGAAGAGGATGATGAGATTAATGCAGTCAAGGCTAAGGCTTGAGAAGGGTATGGGAGGACCAGAGACTCAATTTGAGACTGACTTAGGGGTCAGAGATGCAGGTAAGCAGGAATATGGACAAGACAGACATGGCCCTCTCTTTCAGGGTGTCCTTCAACTTTGTACCACAGGTACCTTGTTGTGGAATATTAGTTTATCTATGTAAAAATGTGTCACATTTGTTTACAGAATATTTGTTTAATTATGTAAAGATGTGTTGCATTTGTTTACCTTGCCTGCCTAAGGCATCTGATTGGTCTAATAAAAAGCTGAATGGCCAGTAGGAAGGAGGTACAGGCAGGACATCTGGGCAGAGAGAATAAGCAGAGGAGGAACCTAGGCTCGACAGAGAATGAGGAAGAAAGCAAAAGAGATGACAGAGAGACACCAGGGCCAGCCAGGCAAGCATGGAGGAAGCAGGAAAGTAGGACATACAGAATAAAAGAAAGGTAAGAAGCCCCAAGGTAAAATGTAGATGGATAGAAACAGGTTAAATGAGGTTAGAAGAGCTAGTGGGATGTATGAAGTTAAGGCCTACCAGGCCAAGAGGAGCCACCTGGAGTCTGCCTGCTGCTGTCAGGGATTCTGATATTGCTTAGCCAATGAGGGGTGACCACGCAATGTCAGCAGATTGGAATGCTTGGGTGCTGAGAGGGTATATAAGGCTTTCCCCATTGCTGAACAAATGAGTCTGCTGTATCTCTTTCACCAGACTCCCAGTGTCTATGTCACAGATGTCACACCTCCCCCTCTTCCCCAACGAAGACATTAGGGCCCAGCAACAGTGGGACAAGCCTAAACTAAGGCCGAGCATTCATAATTAATAAGTCTCTGTGTCTTTGTTTGGGAGCTGGTTGGTGGCCCAAAGAAAATGCCAACTACAGTATCTCACTAACTTTACCCAGTCACAGCCCTGCATGGGAAAAACAAAAGGAAATAGAGGCTAGATCTGAACAAAGCTAAAGATCAGCAAGCCAAGACCAGGTGCATGAGGCAGAGGAGGAGTCTAGATAAAGACAGAAAAAGGGAAGAAATAGCCTCTGTTCAAAGGTCTACAGAATTTGAAAATCTTCAGTTTCTAGACAAAAATCACTCTCCCTAACCAGACTCCCAGGATGCCTTAGAGTACACTTCTATTCCCTGAAAATGCCATCACCCACTCTACAGCCAGTTACCCTACCTTCCCTCAGTTCCCGAGGTAGACCATGTTCATGGACCCCTATCCTCACCTTCTTCCCTGGAACTGCTTCTTCTCCGTGAGAATATAACACATCTCTGGAATTCTCATCTACCTCCCCTGGACACCCTAATGTTGGTTAAATGACCTTTCCATGAACATTCCTTATACTTCCTCTTAGGCAGAGATAACTCTGAGGACACAGAGAAAAATCAAGAGGGGGGAGGGAGGAGAGAGAAAGAGGAAGAGCAAGAAGCAGAGAGGAGAGTGGCCCTGTGTACAGTTTAAATGTTCACTATGTAAATGTTGGCATACCTATCTCCTGTCTTCAGAAACAATTCTTCCTTGGCAATCTCTTAGAAAATGATCCAAAGGTAACCCAGTATCCTGAAGTTGGGTAATCATTTTCTTACCATCAATTTAACCCACACACTGCTGTTTTTGGACACTATATAAACAGAACCACTGTATGTGCCCTTTTCTTCTTAGTTTGCTTATTTTCCTCACCCCAGCATTCCATTCTATAAATACACACTGGTTTATTTATGCATTCTCCTCCTGTTGGTTGGCAGGCTTGCTTCCAGTGTTGTGGATAGTTCCTGGGAACACTCTTGTACACATCTCCTGGGGCTCAAGTGGGCATCACTCTGTGCATTTTGCCACAGCAGCACGTCTCCAGTACAAGTGAGGTACATAGTCAACTTGCCCATGGGAAGGAGGAGCTGTTTCAAATGATGGCTTTTGATCTCTCTCCCACCAGCATAAATGAGACACATGTTGTTTCACGTCCTTACCAACTTTTTCATTTAATGGTTATTTTAATTTTGTGTGTGTGTGTGTGTGCACATGCATGCATGTGTGCATGAGTGTAGATGCTTTGCCTGTGGAGGTCATAAGAGGGCATTGGGTCCCCTGGGACTGGAGTTACAGGTGGCAGATGGCTGTAAGACACCTAACATGGGCGCTGGGAAACAAATTCCAGTTCTCTTCATGGGTATTTAGTGCTCTTAACTACTGAGCTTCCTACTCAGCCCCCTTGTCACCTTTTGACTTCAGTGACATGGGTAGAAATTCTCTCCACAGTTTTCATTCGCAGTCTCGCCTGACTGTCAGTGAGATGGTAGGTTTTGTTTGTTTTCCTTTCCTGTCACTAGCCTACAATGACCGACTCTAGGAGAAGACTCACCTCTGCCTTACTCCAAGGCCCATGCAGAGCCAGGCATATGGGAGACACTCAATTAATAATTGCTGTATTCATGAAGGATTAAAGTTGGGCTTCTCTCTGACTTACCCTGTGCTTCATTGGCACTGCCCTAGGTTTCTGAGGGCAGATATTTAGTTTAAAGCAGAGGGGACCTGTTGTGGGAATTTACTCAGCCCTTAGGGTATGGTCTGAGGGGCTATGTGAGGACTGATAAGCTGGAAGAAGGAGCAAGCCTACTCTCTTGCTCTGGCTCTTGTTTGGCGTAAGGGGAGACTCAGAGCAGCAGAAAGACAGCACGGAAGCAGCAGCAGCCTCAGCCTTTCTCTGTATTTTGTGAGTTTGTCCCTTTTCATCGCGGCCCCTTAATAAAGTGATATTATTTACCTCTGTGTGCTCCTGCATTAGGGAACAGTTGTAAGACCTGGCCACGCTGGTTCTTCCACCAGCCCTCACAGAACCCTCCCTGGGGTCCCAGTTTCTCAAGCTGCTTTCCAGCAATGAATATTCCCAAAGAGTCTCCTGCTCCTTGGAAATGTGGCGCAGCCTCTCGGTTGGTGTCCCTGAACGGTCTGAATGTTTGGATCAGACCCAATGGACACTCAGGCAGGTTCCCATCACAAAGGACTCCTTCAGAATCGTCAGAAAGCAGGAAAGCCAAGGAGAGATGAGCTAAAACCAAAACGTCTCAGAGCTGATTTGCAGGGTTCTGGTTGTGCAGAAACAGCTGCCTACTTGTAGGGAAACCCAGAAGCCAGTTTGGGACACTTGAAGAGGCACAGCTTCAGCAAACTGGCCAGGCATGCACAGAGGCCCCGACTCCCCACACTCCTGAGCGCCCAGTGCTCTGACCAATCAATCTCATTAGGGCTGTGAAGGCCCAGGACATGAATTCCTCTAGGGCTTCTTTTCCTGTGCATGGTTATGGAGATTTCAAGGCAGCTCTCCCGACTCTGGGTAAAGCAATGCTTTACCCTGGCTACCTCACGTCTCCTATTTGAAAGGGGAGATGACAGACCTGAACATATTGTGGGGTGAGGGTGTTCCCAAGGGTAGGGCAGAGGCGCTTGTTTCTCAAGGGCATCTGTTGCTCCCTTGGAGGGACTGTGAGCAGCTCACACCAACAACCTGAGAGAAGAAATGCCCACTGCTGCTTCTTGGGCCAGGCTGGAGAGTATCTATGTTGTTGAGAATTGTCATGATGCATTCTTCTATGTGGCAACCTATCCATTGCATATTTAAGCTAGAGACCCTGAAGTTCAGAGACAATGAACCCCTAAAAGAAACAACCAGAACCCCTAAGTCACTATGTGAATGAAGGCTACCCATCGAGTCTCCCATCCCTCAGGGAGCTGCGGTATGAGCAGACAATGAGCTCCTGGGGGCATCTTTGAGGTTGGACTCTGATGTTGTAATCTGTGATTTTTCCTATCTATAAAGAGAGGAATGGCCCCATGGTACAGGAACTCAGTTATGACTTTGTAGAAGGAAGGTCCTAGCATAGGGAGCAAGTAGACATCCCAATTCAAGGTGATGAGACTGCTCAGAGGCTGAAAACACAGACAGTAAGATCTAGTATCTGAGGCTCAAGGAGAGTATTGGGACCCCTGCAAAAGAGGCTACTGACTAGAGTCTGGAACAAGGTTAGAAACAAAGCAGAAAACCAGAGGAAAACCCAGCAAGGTGAAAGGAGAGAAGGCTGTGGCTTGGAGATCACACAGCCATACATTACCCAGAAAGCTATTGACAGTAGCCATGTGGCTGTCATGTTAACGACAGAGTGAGCTAGCTGCTGAGGCCTGGGCTGTAACAACGGTTGCAGCCCTTGGCCAGGAGATACAGATGTTAGCTGGGGCTGACCCTCTGAGCATCCAGCTACATGATCCTGGGAAGGGACTTGATTAGTTAAGATTAGCAAAGCTCTAGTAGAAACCTTAAGAGCAGAGAGAGACCATTAACCAAAGGCCAAGCTGTCCCTAACCACATGTGCTAGCTACTCTAGTCACATCTTTGCTTTGAACCAAAATCTCTGGCCTCATTATCATCCCTGGTGCTAAGTTTGAATGTCCCAAAGTCAAGGACCAACCTCTACACAGTCAAATAAAACCTTACCCCTCCTTGGTAAGAGGAGTCACTTCTTCCATCTAACGGGGCCCATTTATTTACTTTTTGTATTTGGGCTAAGGCCCTTTCAGTAGCTGTGAGCTACCTTCCTCTGTGAACTGCTTTCTCCATCCATCCAGCTGGTCTGCAGAGCAGACCCATGGACTGTGTTTAATTTTTACTTTGCTATATGAAGATGAGCTCCTTACTCATTTAAAGCGTTTCCTTTTTTATGTCTCTAATCAGTGTCTGTTTTTTTCCTCTCACTGAGGCTTAATCTAATCAGAAGCAAATCCCACACATATGAATGGTTCATTAGCCTGTCCCAATCACATTCAATCTGGCTGTCCATAACAGATGCCCCCTCCTCCCCAAAGAATGACATTGCCTTAAAGGATGTCTCTGAGTCAATGCCAAGACAATTGCCATGGTAAGCCTGGAGGAGCCTTTCCAAAACCAGAGCAACCAGGAGCACAGGAGGGAAACATGTACTCTGTTACTCCTAGGATGGGCACAGTCTGATGACAGATGGTTTCAGTGTCACTAAGATGGGGCAGGTAGAAGTCAGACCCTGGAATTGGGCATCAAATGCACAAATCTGGTCCAGGTACCCCCCCCAGGTTTGTTCCAGTGGGGCTCCCCAGTTTATTATTAAGGTGGTAGAGATGGGAATAGGTGAGACGGCTTGGCCATTAGGAGCATTCCTGCAGCAGATCTGAGTTCAGTTCCCAGTACCCATATCAGGCGTCTCACAACCGTCTGCAACTCCAGTTTTAGGGAATAGGAAACCCTCTTGTGGCCTCTGAGGGCATCTGCATGCACACGGTGCACTAGCAGTCACAAACACATACATATGAATAAAATATTTAAAAAAAGATTGTAGAAATGAAGTCCAGGGACACATTTTTTTCTACCCAGAATGCAATTTGTTATAAGAAGCTTATCTGTCATGTGCTTAGAATTCAGATAATAAAAGCTGATATTATGGGTTGACTGTAGACTTCCCCCTACAGACTCAACTATTTGAATGTTGTATTCCTATTTTGGGAGGCCTGGCTGGAGAGAGGGTCTTTGCAGTATGTCATCCCTGGCTCCTTCCTGATAAGTTCCTCCTGTTTGCTAGTCAGCCATGATGGTGGACTGAAAGTCCCCTGAAACCACAAGCCAAACAAACCGTCCTTACCTTGGGTTGTTTGGTGATGCATTTTGCCACAGCAGTGAGAAAACTAACTATACAGCTGTGTGCCAGGATGACTTTGAAAGGCCTTTGTCCTTGATACATATCCAAATGAATTGTCAACTTGGGCACCTTCACAAATGTCCTCAACAAAAAGCACCTAGGCAACATTACATTAGTAACAGACTTTACAGGAGGAATCAGCATCGCGGAAGAGCTTATTTGAAGGGGACTGCGCCAGTCATTCCCATCACTTCCCAGGTGAACACACTGAAGTTCAAGGTCACATCATACTGCAGAAACAAAGTAGGAAATGGGTAGGAAGTATGCCTCTTGGAAGACATGACATCATCATGGTTCTGAGCAGAGGCTCAGGGTCAAACATTTTGGTGCAAAGTCACCTAATTCCCGTTTGTTGAACTTATAAAGCCTGGAGGCAATTCATCTCACCTTCTCAGTTTCCTTGTATGGAGTATGGAGACAGAAACAACCAATTCCAAGAGCAGCTGTGGGGAGTCAGTGGCTAACTGTAGAAGTTTATGTCACCATCTAGCATGGGCTTAGCACCCACTAAGTATTTTCATGCTTACCAGCACTGTAAGACCCTCAGCTACGAGGCTCACTTACGCTGGGTGCTGTTCAAAGCAGAAGGAGACTGTAACCCTCCACAGGGATATGCCCAGCTGCCTCCAACCCATCTCACATACCACTCAGACATCTCAAGTTCATCTGGTCCAAACCAGACTTCTTGATTTCCTTCTCTTCCTCCCCATCTGTCCTTCACCTTCACTCATCCATATAACAGCCCATACTTGAAACCCATAATTTGCCTGAATCGTCATTTCCTCTTCTTCCACACCCAATATGTCAGCAAATATAGTCAGTCCTTCCATTGAGTCCAGGCTTCTGGGTCCTCCCTCCTCATCACTGGTACAATATGAGAGAGGGACAGTAAGGAGGTGACTAGGTGAAATGATGTCATGAGAGGATCCTTGATCCACAAGGTGTCCTTGTAAGAGGACACAAGAAACTCTCTGCCAGGGAAGACAAGGTGAGGGATGGTTGTTTAGAAGCCAGAAAGGGAGCCTTGACCGGGTCTGGTCCTCCTGCACCCTGGTCTAGACGCTCAGCTCCAGCATTACCAAGAAAGGGAATGTGTACAACCACAGCCACTTAGTGCAGAACTTTGCAGGCTTTGTAATTTATAATTACACACCTATGACTTGATCCTTAAAAAAGCATCTGTCTTATCACATCATGCCATTATCCCTAAGAAGAAAGCGTCTTTTTCTTTTATTCTTCTTCATACATTACATCCCAACTGCAGTTTCCCTCCCCTTCACTCCTCCTAGTCTTTCCCTAACTCCCTTCTTCCCCAGATCCACTTTTCCATCTCCTTTAAAAAAAAAATGGCAGGCCTCCCAGGGATAGCCACCAAACATGGAATAACAAGTTACAATAAGATTAGGCACGAACCTTCATATTAAGGCTGGACAAGGCAACCCAGTAGAAGGAAAAGAGGCCCAAGAGCAGGCAAAAGAGTCAAACACACCCTCACTCCCACTGGTAGGAATCTTGTAAGAACACCAAGTTACACAACCATAACATATACGCAGAGAACCTAGCTCAGACTCATACAGACTCCCTGTTTGGTGAGAAGAAAAGATCTTGTCTAAGGAAGTCATGATAGTATCTGCATCGCAATAAAGATGAAAATGAGGAAGAGGAGGGGAGAAGAGCCCCAATTCCTGCAATGTGCCATTGTCCCTTGTTCCAATCCTGGGGCATTAGAACTATAATCAAACGTTTCCTAGGAAGCACCCTTCCAGCCCCTGAAACAAACCAGCAGGCCAGCCCAGCTAAAGAAATGACAGAAAGGGGCTGGTCAGATGGCTCAGTGGGTAAAGAGGCTTGCCACTAAGCCTAAGAACCTGAGTTCAATCCCTGAATTCACAGGTAGAAAGAGTTGCCTTCTAACTTCTATAAGTGCCTCAACATGCACTCGTACACACACACACACACAAATACACACACATGTAATTTTAAGTTTTTTTTCTGTTTGTTTGTTTGTTTGTTTTGTTTGCAAGAAAAGAAGAAAAAGGAGAGAAACACAGACAAGAAAGATGTCCCAGGGACTTTAACAGAATTGCTGGCTTCTGTTTATTCGTTTTTGTTTTATTTATCTTTTTAATTTTTTAATTCTTTTACTTTTGTCTTTTCTCCCAAACTGGGAAATTCAGTGTTGACACTTTTCCTATCTAATCTGCAGACTGTGAAGAAATTCTAGGGATTGCCCCAATAATGGCTTTTATGACTCTTTCCTCCCTTGACCTTAGATTATTCAGAAAGTAAACTTTCCTTCGAACTGACTCCCAGAATCCTTTGTCAGCTTCCATCCTGCCCATGTGTCTCATCATCCTGCTTCTATACGGCTGTTTCACTGAACAACACGAGGAACAAAACGTTGGTGTGAAGACCCCTCCCAGCCCAATCCTCCGAGGGAGGGTGCCCACCTTCTGCTCCCCACTGTTTCGAGCTAATTGCTTCATTATGTGCTTTTTTTTAAATTGCTTTGTTCTTTAGGGATTAATTTTGCACTTATCTTCACTAACCGTAAAACTTTTACAGTGTACCGCGGAGCTGTGTCTGTTCGGCTGCTGTTTGGCAATTGCAGAAGTGCGCTCTTGTGTGGCTGGTGCATAGGAAACAACACACTATCTGGGAAAGGGGCTGCTACACAGTGGATTCAGATACTTGCTTGGAGCCATGGGGAAGGGCAAAAAAATTGTTTCTGGGTTAGCACCAAGATTCTCTTGCATGTGGCAGTTCAGACAAGGGGGTATGCACCAACCTAAATATCTGGGCCTAACAGGCTTCTGGCAACTCGTATCTTAGAGGCCCTGGGAATTTGAGATGCCATGGATTCTCGAAGGTCATGGTTCATGGCACACATTCCAATAGAGTAGACCATCCAGAAGGGAAGGGGCAGACCAGAAGCTCTCTCTAACTAAGTCCAAGCTTTCCCGAAGCTCTGACACTTGGCCTTGTCTATCACTGGGCACTCAACCACCAGCCATCAAGGAATCACCCCACCTCTCTTTCTGGTCAAATGGTACCCATAAATTGCCCACTTCCTATCCTCTCTATTTCTGTCATCACCCCTCCACACCAACTGCCCACACCAAGGCCTTCTTATGGGGCATCCAATGTCCTCTGCTCTCTTGCATTCTGGGAGTGCAGGGAGATAACTTAGAGTCTTTGAGATCAGGCCAAACTGCCATCACAGTCAGGTACACCACTTCTCTGAGAGACCTGGACGAGTGAGTCAAATTTCTGAGTCTCAGTGATGTCATCTGCAAAATGAGGCTAAGAATTCTGTTCTCTCCTGGTTTTTGTCATAAGTTAGTTATTGTGACAGTCAAAACTGGTTGTCAACTTGACAGGATCTAGATCACCTTAGATCACCTCTGGGCACTTATGAGGGATTATCAAGATTAGGTTAGCCTCCAGTCATGCTGGTGAGGGCTTATCCTAAATTAAAAATAATGAGGAGAGTCCCCTAAATGTAGGTGCCATATCTGTGATCTGGGGTCCTGGACTGGATAAAATTGGAGCTGAGAACTAGGACTCATTGCTTTCTGCTTCTTAAAATTAGTTTTGGTTTATATGTGTGTTTTGTACACATGTATGTATGTGTATCATCTGCATGCCTGGTGCCCATGGAGGCCAGAAGAGGTGGTTGGGTCTCCTGGAACTGGAGTCAGGGATGGTCATGAGCTGCCATGTGGGTGCTGGGAACTGAATCCAGGTTCTCTATAAGCAGTCAGTGTGCTAACCCTCAGCACCATCTCTCCAGGCCCCACTCTCTGATTAATTGTGGATGCAATGTGCCAGATGCCCCAAGTAACTGCTCTCGTGATTTCCCCACCACGATGGAGTCTGTGTTGAGGCTGTGACCAAGGACCTCTTGTACGTTTGTCTGTGCTGAGACTGTGACTGAGGACCTTCTTATGTTTGTCTGTGCTGAAGCTGTGACCTAGGACCTCCTGTATGTTTGTCTGTGCTGAGACTGTAACTGAGGACCTTCTTATGTTTGTCTGTGCTCAAGCTGTAACCTCGGACCTCCTGTATGTTTGTCTACACTGAGACTGTGACCGAGGACCTACTGTATGTTTCTCTGTGCTGAGACTGTGACCGAGGACCTCCTGTATGTTTGTCTGTGTTGAGGCTGTGACTGAGGACCTCCTGTATGTTTGTCTATGCTGAGGTTGTTACCGAGGACCTCCTTATGTTTGCTTCTTTTTCCGCTCTTTTGTCACAGAAAGAACACAAGTAACGGAGTCAATGGACAGCACAAAGTCCAACAGAGCATTAGCTCTGTGGGGGACATTTAGTAATTGATTATCTTACCATGTTTTTTCAAATTGACCAGTCAATTTACTAATTAATTAATTACTTTAAAGACAGTATCTCAGCCCAGGCTAACTTCAAAAATTCACCAGTAGCTGAGGATGATTTTAAGCTGAGAGTAGAGGGAGGATTAGGTGTGGGGAGTGATATGGTTAGCTATGTGGTATATTTGATTTAAAATGTCATTATGAAAACTGTAGCTTTATATAAGAACACCTACCAATAAAAGAGTGGTTTGTTATCGAATAAAGGCATGCCTCTGCCTTGCCTGCTTCCATGCACAACACACTGTGCCACTGTGACCACCTTACACAGGTTTCTTTTGTCATGCACAGCACACTGCACCACTGTGACCGCCTTTACACAGGTTTCTTTTGTGTCAACAATGCCCACTCAGTTTTGCTCCCTTCAATCAAATTTTTTCAGGCCTGAATTCTTAAATATTCATCTCTTCAACAGGATTTTTCTTTCTGTTTTATTATGTTCATTTTCTGTAGTTTATTTTTTCTTCACTCTTATTCATATGTGATCATTTCCATTTAATTTTTGCTTTTGAGATGGTGTCTGTGGTGGTTTGAATGAGATGTCTCCCACAGGCTCACCTGTTTGAACACTTGCTCCCCAGTGGGTGGTGCTGTTTGGGGATGTTATGGAACCTTTAGGAGATGCAGCCATGCTGCGGAAATTCCACCAATGGGGTGGGCTTTCAGAGTCATGACTTCACCCTGCTTCCTGCTTGCGTTCTCTCCTTCCTGTGTAAGGCTGAGATGTGATCTCTCAGCTTCCTGTTCCTGCCACCTAACTTTCCCTGCCATTATGAACATCAAGTCCTCTGGAACTATAAACAAAATAGACTCTTCCTTAGTTGCTTTAGGTCATGGAATTTTATCAGAGCAACCAAACATAACTAATTAATGCATTGTCTCATCTACTCCCAGCTGGCCTCAAACTCACCATGTAGCCAATGATGGCCTTGAAGTTCTGATTCTCCAGTGTAATGTTTATACTATCAGGGCATTAATTTATATCTAGGATGTTGTTTTCAATTATCCCTGCGATTGGTATAAGGATCATGATAATAGTGAAGTAGGCAATTGAGGCTACTTGGCCGTTCATGAAGAACAGGTGTTCAACTGGTTGCCCTCCGATTCATGTGAGGATTAGAAGGTCGGCCACTAGGATTCAGTATATTGTTTGGGTGATTGGGCGAAAGGTAAGTCCTCGTTGTTTGGAGGTGTGGAGAAATGGT